>JABASF010000381.1:0-44272 GCA_019776145.1 Harlomillsia oculata | reverse complement strand
ACCCGGATTTCTGGGCTCATATATTTGGAGTGGGATTCTTGGCCGGAATAGGGTTTGGTCTCATGTTCCAACCTTCGGTTGTTATAATAGGACTCTGGTTCAACAAATACCGGGCACTAGCCACTGGAATTGCTGTATGTGGAACGGGTGTTGGTCACTTCATTTTCAATCCTGTCGGACAAATTTTGGCAGACTGGAAAGGTTGGCAAGGGGCTATTTACGTCCCCGCGGCCATTGTGCTAGGCTCTATATTTTTTGGGGCTTTGTACCAACCAGTACCTTTGACTCGAAAACGTGACCCCAATACACGGAGGTCATCAATTAACCTTCCCTTAGCAGAAAACCCCAACACGTCTTTAAAAGTTCAGTTAATACCTTTGTTAATGTCACCCACATTCCTCATTTTGGCTATCAGTGGAGCATTGGCGATGATCGGGTTCTTCGTCCCGGGGTTTTTCCTCATTGACCATGCAAGTGAAATCAGAATAGCGAATAATACCAACGCAGCGTGGCTCGTGGCGCTCATCGGACTTGGAAACACAATTGGACGACCAATCTTTGGATTCATTTCGGATAAACCATGGGGAAACCCGTTGTTATACAGTAACATAGCCTTGTTCATCTGCGGATTCACACAAATGTTAGTCCCGTTTTTGACAGAGTATTATCAAGTTGCAATCTTCTCGTGCATCTTTGGAGTGAGTCTTGCCTGCTTCACGGCTCTAAGATCCATTGTCATTCTGGAGTTTATGGGGATGACAAAATTCAACAATGCTTTTGGATTGTCACTTTTCTTCATGGGAATTACGTCCATGCTTGGTAATCCGATGGCGGGTGCTCTTCGTGAACGCTCCAGTAATTACAATTTGTCGTTTTATGTGGCTGGAGCCATTATGATGTCTGGAGGACTGTTGTGTGCCCCGTTAAGGAAAGTTGCCGCATGGGAAAATCGTAAAACCCAGTGCAAACAAACAAACGACCAAGAAATGACCTCTTTTGACCCAGAAAAACCAGCTCATACTGAACTATTGCCGTCTTGAACGGCAATTTGAATATAATGGAAAGTTATTTATATTTAACCAAGCTTAATTTAACATGATGCTGTTTCATTTTCAAGGAAATATACATCACGTCACGTCCTTTAATATATTTTTCCTTACTTTTAATTTAATTTCATAAAAACAGTAGTTCTAGTTAGTTAATATCTTAGTAATCTTAGTAAAAATACGCATAATTAGTATTTAGTTGTTTAGAGTAGGAAATATATTCCATATTCCCTCGTATTAATCTGTGGAAACAGTTTCATTTTTAGCTGGAATAAACTTCATTTGTGAAAAATGTTGACTATTGAGCCACTCCATGATCACATTTTTATTGTTCTTGGCCCAAATAATGTTGTCTTCTACGCGCTCGATGGCATTTTGGATGGACAGTTCTGCTGTGCCGAGATCATTAGCGTATTTTTCCTTGAACTTTTTTAGCTGTTCAAAAATTTAGAAAACAGTATGCATCAATGCATCTACAAGTGTCTATAATTTCATTTCAATTTCATTTCACTATTCATTTGAACTTCAAGAAGGTTCAAGGGTACTTTAATACTTACCCTTTCTAGCTGATTTGTTGTGCTTAAATGTTCTGCCGCAAATACAAATGATTTTCCGTACTGTTTTAAAATAGTTCTGCCGACGCTATCAGAATGAAATAGAAATCATTATGTTATTGATCCATCAAAAAAATCATTCTGAAAAGCAGTCAAGTTAGAATGTATTTTAGAATGGAATTTGATTATACTATTCTGAAATTTCCAGCCATCGTTTTTCCAGGAATTCCATTAACGTCGGTACTCCGCGGATGTTGCGAGCCACTGCATCCAAAATGACTGGCATATCCTGTTTTCGAATACCCCCGTTGGGGTCTATAGCCCTTTCCAAAAATCTGTATAGAAAGTGAGTTTATTTTAGTTTCAAATTCGAGCACTTTTTAAATGCATATTCACAAATCACAAGTAACAACCTGCTAATGAGCCAATCATCATTAGGACAACTGAGAGCTCCAAGCATCATTTGCTGTTCTGATGGTACATTCGACTCCAAATATTGCGTCCATAGAAAATCCCATTCTTTGGCTTCGCCATGACGAATCGCAGTGCAATAGACAATCGGTCTCAAATCGATGGAAATCCTAAAGATAAGATTATTTAAACAGCAGTAGTTTTAAAGAATTGAGAATTGTTTGTCCATACGTGTTGTTGCTCGGATTGAGCATCCACATGGTGTACAATTCTATTGACCGAGAGACGCAATCGATTTCATCCAGAATGCACGTGGACTTAACAATATGATTTCTGAATAAATAGAATGGCATGGTCGACATATCCGAAAGTATGGCAAATTGTCGACTTTTCTTGTCAACAAATTGTTCATAATGAGGTTCCAAAAGTGACCACATGTAATTCTGCATTATTAAGAAATACAAAATGAGGTTTTGGAATCACCGAAAAATCATAAAGCATTTGGTTTTTTAAAGTATTTTTAATGAACCCTATAGTTCGGATAAATCACAGGCCACGTTCGAATGATCTTGAGAATATCCGAATTCGCACTCAAATAAGCGTCCCATGGGATATAATTGGATTCATTCCTGAGGTACATGGACAATGCAAACGCGACATTGTAAGGAATGTAACCCGCATGAGCCAAACTGAGCCCGTCATTCAACACTTGTGCCCGATTAACAGGATGAATGACGGAAAAGTTTGCTTTGAGCTGTTTTGCAATTGCCTGCCAATTGGGAATATCATAGTTGACCCGGTAAAAGCCCGTTTGTTGTACGTTAACAATGATCCATTCATTGTGTTTGACTTTTACTATTGTTTCTAATTTATACGTGCCCGATTTCGGACTTATCCACAACTCAGGTTGCGTATCACTGAAATTTGAATTGTATGATGAAGAAGCGTATGAAATTGGGATCCACCAAAGCCATTTGGAATCGGGTTTCTCCACTTTAGAAATTTTGAATTTACTCTGTTTGAAATAAAACATGAAACAGAGGTTAGCGAGAAGCAAATTTCTGGACATAAAGTACTAAAATGTCTTTTTTCGTGTTTTTTTCTGGAAAGTGCGACTGACTTGTGTTATTGATATGCTATCCATTCCTACTGTTGAATTGATGTACTTGCGAACGACGTGGACAACAGGATATCCCATTTTGAGTGTCCAGGAGTCCATGACTTCTTTGACAGTAATATTAAATTCGATAGTATTGTCCAACTGAGCCTGTGAGGTCAAAGTGGTCCACAGGTCATCAGGAGTAGCGCAATTGTATCTGAATTTCGTCAGATACGCAGTCAGTCCTCGTCGAAGTGTATCCTCCGTGAGGAAATGGTTCATCATTCGGATGAGTGAAGCTCCTTTTTTGTACGAAATGGCATCAAAAATTTGCGAAATTTCTTTAGGGTCCGTGACCTCAGCACTGACCGGATGCGACGAATCCAAAGCGTCGTAATCCATTGAGACATGAACTTGCTCAACAGTGAAACTATTGAGGTACTCCATTGTTGGTTCTACTGCATTGACCCCTAGGTATTCAACGAAATTGGCAAATCCTTCATTCAGCCATAAATAATCCCACCAGAGCGGACTCACCAAATTCCCAAACCATTGATGTGCCATTTCATGAGCGATGACTTGCACTATTCTCTTCTTATGCATAACTGTCGAGGACATTGGTGACCAAAGCATGTTAGATTCTCTGAATGTGATCAATCCCCAGTTTTCCATTGCCCCAGATTTGAAGTCAGGTATGCTCGCAAGGTCCATTTTCGGTAATGGGTACTCCACTTTGAAATATTGTTCGTAAAATTGTAGGATTTTTGGACCTACTTCCAATGCATATTTTGATTGGTCCAGAACGGAGGTACGTGACCAAACTCGGAATGGCTTTTGGTCCATTGTTACTGTTTGCATCATGGTAAAATCCGAAATGATGAAAGCTAGCAAATATGTGCTCATTGGAACTGTTCTTTCGAACACGTCGAGTTTCCAATCGTCCCCTGGTATTGTTACTCCACGTCTTTGAGCCAAAATTATAATAATGTGTTAAAAACGATATAAATTAGGCTTTTAAAATTCATTCTTACTCAAGATCCGATGTCCGAAGTAGCGGCATGTTGCTGAGACTCACATGTTCACTTGACCTTGCGAGACTGATTTCAAACTGGGCTTTGAAGCTCGGTTCATCAAAACATGGGAAAACTTTCCGGGCGTGAGTAGGTTCAAAATGCGTAACAGCCAAATATCTTAATTAAATAATAAAAAAATCGAAATTCGTTCATGAAAATAATCACCAAGTATCAAAAGTTGTAGAAATTACTTTGTTTGTTTGGAGATGGGATCAATGTAGGACGCATGGTACATTCCAATCATTTTGTCATTCAAGGTTCCTCGGAAATTGATGACAATGTTATATTTTCGATTGACCACCATCATTTGAGCCATTTCAAATACATAAAGGTCATGATGACCTTTGTCATAGTGTCTAGCAAGGATGCAACTTGTCCCGTATTCATCTGTCACTTTAACAGGATCAACAATGTGTAAACCATTCACGTGCAACACAATCTGTTTAGTAGCTTCAACACATTGGAATTCAATGGATACATGACCGTACAAAGTGAAATTAAATTCTGGAGAAATCAAAGGGCCTAAATACACTTGATAATCTGTAGGGACAATAGCCTTTGGTAATCGAACCGATGCAGACGACGAATACCCGGTGGAATTCTGAAGGACTTCATCCCCAAAAATAGCCCATGATGATGAAATCAAAAATAAAAAGGACAACTGCTGTAGTACTAATTGCGCCATTTTTGCAACTAATGTTTTTATCACTAGACAAAAATGGTATATGAAAGTTGGGACAATCAAACTTCGCTTCTGAATGGTCTATTTTTCTATTGTTGATTGCTTCAATCATATTGCAATAAAATGTTTATTACGACTACGACAATGGAGGTCGCAAATATCTTCCGGGTTCAAATCTTGATTGGAATTGGAAACTGCAGTTGAGGCTATTTTTGTTTCAACTTTTATTTTTCTATGCGGCCAATTGAGAAATTCGATGACGGTAAAATGAAAAGCAATTTCTCATGCAATTGAAGTGCCGAAAACGTTCATTTTAGTTTGATTTATGTTTCATTGTATATTTTGTTTCTTTGTCCATTTTCTTGAAGCGGAAGCGTCATACTCATAGGTCATAGTCATACCTTGGTCATACCTCAGCTCTCAGTTCAAATGCTCATGTAAGGATAGTTAAAAAGTTAGATCTTAAATCACAATTTTTCCATCAAGCTTTTCATCTTTTAGCATGTAAAACGCAATGATCTCAAAATCACTGTTGTGAATGTAACCGTAAAGCCCCAACATGATGACACGAACATAAACACATCTGTACTTTTTCAGAATTGGATATCATATATGAGTGACCAATTCTCCGTCACGTGTCCAAACATTTACGAAATAGCTGCTTTGTTGTGCAAAAAATGCATGCTAAAAATAAAATTTATACAAGCAAATGCGTCAGAACAGTCAAGAGTCAAAACCAGAACAACATTCAAAAGTAAAGCCTCATAATTTAGGTGCGGTTGGCATTCCCGAAATCCGAAACACGTCTACCAGTCTACTTTTAAACAGATGCAACTCATGCAACATCCAAAATTCCAATCCCAATAGAAGTGGTGACATTTTTGTTCACAAACATAACCTAACCCAAATTGAATTCATCATCTTTTATTGTTTGTGTTTCACGACAACGCTTGTGAAATGGCTGATTCTGAGAAGAGGACTGAGGTTTATCCGTGGACACATAGTTAGAAGAAAGTGCTTTGTTCTCGTTTGGACAAATGTGGTAAAATAATTGGCTTTCATTGACTTTCATTAATTAGTTATTTATCTTAAGCTGTATAGTATTCGTTTTCACACAGGTCGTTGTAATGGCGAAAGTAGCTTTGTACAGCTTTCACATATACATGGACTTGAAGGACTTGGAGGCATCACGACGGGACGCAGAAGCAGGAATCACTATTGAGCGTTAGTTTGATGTTTCCCTATAAAATCTTTCATTGCAACTCTAAGTATAACAATGTAAGTCAAAATTATATTTGCAAATCTTGATTGAATCAACTTTATTTTTGGTACAGCGTTGAGTAAGTTTGCTATTCCATTGTCCTGGTCAATTCTTGAGGTTACCTCCAGCGTCTGTTTTAAACTCGTATTCGACTATACTTTTCTGCGAACACTTGTCAAGGTAAATTAACTGAACCAACTTTATTTTGGCATTCTTGAAGCATTTAATTTCCTGAGACTGAGACTAAATGCATTATAATATGACCTTGTTCCTTGTTTTTTAGCCACCGGATGCAAAGAGAATAGCATTCTGCTGCGTTTGCGAAGCTATTTACTGGATACGTCATGCTTGGCTACGTATCTTTTTGGTAGTTCCGGAATTACTTATTGTTACACGTCTTGCCTGGTATTGGGGCAATGGGAGAATACTCATAACAGTCATACTTTGCATCGTCGATGTTGCTGTAAAATCATGTGGAATACATTTTGTAAGGACGTTTAAGAATGATTTGAAATCCAGTGATTTGATTTCTGAAGATGATACAGTTCTGATGAATAATGTGCCTTGTTGTGTTGGCCGGTATGCTAGACAATGACTAGTATGAAAACGTCAGTCCTTAGAACTTCGAAATTGAAATCATATTGAAATGTAATAATACTTTCTCCAAGTAAACCACAAATTAACATTCATGGCAGTTCCATTAAGATGTGTTTAAAAAAACCGTTTTAATTTTATTATTTACTCTTTGTAGCACAATTATTCTGTCAAGTTGTCAAGAATTATAAATAAACTGCACTCGTACAGAAAGCCGGATACACTTATCTAGCACGTTAATTGCACGTACATGTTTCCAATAGTTGTTGTTGAAATATGCCACATTTACTTAGGTTTATTGCTATCGGGTATGCAAGATAGTCCATCTGGAGCTGGAACGTAGTGAACTCCTTGAGTGTCCAATCCATATTCATCAGCACAGACGCAGACATTGTCCACACCGCACAACATATTGTTGTTGGGTCCAACGCATTGACCATCGTCGTCTCTGATGGGAGCACCGGAGTGGGCACAAGCACCTCTGTACGAGGCTGCATTGATTACACTTGTCACCGTTAGGATTATTGTCACGACGAGAGAAAAAGCCATTTTTGTGAACACAAGTGACCTGGTTCTATAGACAAAAGAGCAGTTATTTTTAGATTGAAAATGTTACCTTTAAGTACAGTATTTAATTTTAATTGTAGGTAATCGAACCGAACCTGTGTTGTTTTTTGTTGATTTGGTTTTGGTAGCGTAATTTGTGGACACGGACACGGGTAGTCAACTTAATGTCAGTTGTGATGTTAAGATGTGCCTTTATACAGGTTGGAAACTTAATGTCAACAACGTCAATGAAATACTTTGCACACAAATGCAGAATTAATGTTAATATTATGACTGCAGCATCCTTGGAATTGGACTTTGTATTACAATTGTGTATGCTCATTTCATTTGTATGTGTCACTCAATGGGGCATTATGAAACTTGAATTTTCATGTAAATTCGCACGTTTGAGGATGATATGATGTGACATGTGACAATGATCTGTACATTTAGAATTTTAAATGTCTGAATTAAAATGTGACAAGCGTTTACTAGAATCGCTTCAATTTGAATAAAAGAAATCATATCAAAAAAGTACTTACTAGTTGTTCACTAGTTCCAGAATACTACGGTTTACCGAAAATGTGTTTGCACGTACACCTTTAATTTCAATAATATGATTTTCAAGGGGTCGGGGTCGGGGTCAAAGCTTACGTTGGTCAAGAGGCCTATCTGGTAGGTGTGGATGTGTGGACCGCATTATTGGCGTTGCGGGTTGCCTTCGTTTTTCGGTTTTCTCCTTGAGAAAATCGGCGTTGTCAATCGCAAGTTTTGCCCATTATTTGCCCAAGAACAATGTTATAAACGTTTAAATAATCAGTATAGGAAAGAGTAGTGCGTTATAAAATGTTTTTTTAATAAGAACAACTTTCAAAAATTGTTGAAAACGTTGTCATAAATACATTCATGCGACACTTAATTCAGTTTAATTTTGGAGTGCATGACAGTCCATCTGTAGCAACGACGTATTGAACTCCGTGAGTGTCCAATCCGTATTGATCAGCACAGACACACACATTGGCGTCACCGCACAACATGTTATTGTTGGTCCCAATGCATTGACCATCATCTTTGATTCGGACACCGGAATGGGCACATTCTCCTCCATATTCGGCGGCTTTGATTATACTGGATGTCATTATTGTAACAATTACAATAGTCAGGATCAGAGATGACGTCATTTTTGTGCACAGACGTGACATAGTTATCCTGACAAATTCAAAGATTAAATCATATTTATAAAATGCTACCTTTTTGATTTTACTAATGAAAAAATGCAATTTTAGTGCTAGATAGAATTGCTACGATTTTACGAACCTGTATTACTTTATTTTGTTCACTTGTGTGTAGTACGAATACGAATAAGGTACGACTTTAATGCAAGCTCTGACTTTAAAGTGTACTTTTATAGAAGTAGCCAACGTTAAAAATACAATAATTTGCAAGTAAATGCTGGATTTATGTTAATTAATGATTGCAGCATCCTTGAAATAGGAATTTACCACCCGCTTAACTTGTATGTTGCATCGGATGGGGCACTATGAAACATGGATTTTTATGCAAATTCGTACGATTAAGGGAGATGTGACAATGTGTATTCTGATTTCTAGAATCATTATAATGTAGTTAAACCATTATAATCCTTGTTTCAAGTTCCATAAGTACGACATCTTTATTGTAATTTTACGCTATTTTAAAATCAGTTTTATATAAGGGGATTATCGACGGGTATGTTGGTCAGTTCTAAATATAGATGTGCAATCGTAATGTTCGAGAAAAGTTGCCGATGACCGATGACCCTTCATTTATTTTACCTTACTGATTTTTCAACTTTTAAATGTTTTTTAACCGAAGTTTGCTTGATGGCGAGTTTATGGTGGCTTTTCCTGCAAAGCTGCTTTCTAAGCATGTAAAAGCATGATGTAGTAAAAGGGAATTGTATTAACGTACGAATGAATTGTTTCTTGTACTCTCGATGTCATCTACTTTTGAATCATGAAATCACGTAATGTCACTCTTAACGAAGTTTTAGAGACGGCAACTTTGCATGTTAATACGTAAGCAAAATGAACATGAAAGAAGGGAGTAAAGGAATTTTCCGTTCATGAACAACAGAACTCTGAGCCAAATTTCTGCATAATCGAATCCCAACCCCAACCCCAACGCTTGCAATTCTGAAAAGCTGGCAACTTTTGCCATTCCTCCATGTTCTATAATCCCCGATACAATAGTTCCCCTGTGTTATTAGCACAAGCACTACTCAAAGGGACAAATTACAAATCTTTGCCTTGTCATTACATTGATGTAAGATCGTAATATGTAATCTAGCATTACACGCAATTAGTCTAGTCTATATCGTTTAGTACATATGCGGCGACACTCCTCGGAGATCCAGACAGTTTCTCGCTGGGCGTGTTGAAGAGATTAAGCGAGGTCAGAGAACAAGTTTCGAAGAAAAAGTACCAGTTTAAACACTATCGTGACCCGGAGTGACTTGGCCGTGTCAATGGTAAGTTCATCGACCCAATAAAGTTCACAAAGTTGATGTTAATAATGTTAACTAGTCATTTTACTGTGCGCTAATCTGATTTTTTGATAATCATCAAGTACGACAATAACATTATTGTGGTTATAGGGACGGAAGAAACAGAACCAGAGACCAAGGCTAAGTTGGCCTCCGACCCCGACGGCCCCGCCGACCCCGAGCCAATTGAATCTTGCCTTCGATGATATGGAAGTGCATACTCCTTTGACTGAGGAAGAAGTGAAACAATGCGGCGAGATGATCGATGTTCTCAAAAACCTTTGCAATGTGTGTACTCTATCATATTGTTTAAACCTTACAATTGTTGTATAGGAGTGATTGAAGTGATTATTAACTATTATGGATTGATTGATTAATTGATGTATGTTGGTTTCATTTTATAATTTTGCTTGAAAGGTGGAGACGGTTGCTGACCTGCGGAAGTTTGTGCAGGACCACAAGGACTTGCAACGGGAAACTGAGGAGGCGACACGTCGAGTACATAAACTCAAAGCTAAAATTGCTAAGAAGGGCAAGAGGACAATTGAGTTGTGTGATCTGATTGCAAGCGAAGCACACGCCGGCATCATCCTGGAGTCAAAAGTAAAGGCCATTCAGCAAGAACTGGGTCATATTCCCAAGGAAGTCGACTTGAAAGTAGAAGACGCAAAACGTCAACAAGAACTCGTGGAAATGATCCAAAAGCTTGAAATGGTGAAAATTCAAGTGGCTGAGACGATGCAAGTACCACCGGAGTAACTTTTACAGCATTGATTATCGCTGACAGAAAGTTAATAATATTAATAAAGCTTGGATTATTCCACCTTGAATTTAAATTCCTTGTTTAAAATAGCACTCTTATTTATTGTGAACAGCATTGTTTCATATAAAAGTGACGACTTGAGGACGGCGATGACGAACAGCAAAACCTTCACAGTTGATGCACCTATTGATATTAACATGCATCGATGCATCTATTGAACTCTAACCACAATTTAATCGTTTTATCCTAGAGGTTGTTTCAATCATCATTAATCATAGCATCAAAAAATGAAATATCCACTACTTTATTTTTTAAGTGACACAAGGGTTTCGTTGTCGTTAGTCGTTACCGTTACACCTAGAGCTTCCACGAGTTTCCGTTCTCAATAGAAGTAATTTTGTTTGTAATCTCAGTTCTCATCGTCAACATATATTTTTCAGAACAATTGCGTTTTCCTAGCTTTCATTTTTCTGCACTCGAAAACATGCAAGCTCTTCTTCAAAAATGATTCAGGTTGCAATTAAATCAGCCACTTCGACTTATATTTATTGATTTATTGGCACATAAAGAGGTTACATTGAAAAGATTAAAAATTATTGTGATTGTTTTTTCCAGCACTGCTGGCAATTACTGTAGCTATTGGAATTATTTATTTCCTTTTACAAGCAATAAAATCGAAACAGCAAAAATTAAAAATAAAGATTGCTTACATGCAAAACCTGTTGCAACTAAAAGAGAATTTCTAAAATCCTGTTATCCCGTTTTGTTATTATTTTGTAGTAATATAGTAATATGTAATATATGACAAACTTGACATTTCTCGTTTGTTTAAAAAAAGCTCAAAAAGTAAAAATAAAAAAAGTTATGGCATTGCATATAATTGCATACCCAGAGAGCGGGTATGTAGGAGAAGAGAGGACACGTTAGGTTAGGATTATTCCACAGTGACACTCTTTGCAAGGTTTCGGGGACAATCAACATTGCAATCTCTCAAGACAGCAATGTGGTAGCTGAGTAACTGCATTGGAATGACAGTCAAAATTCCTTGAAGGCAGTCCACTGAGTGTGGCATCTGCAAAGTTTGATTCGAAAAGGAAGCTGTTTCAGTATCGCCCTCCTCGCAAATCAAAATTGGACGACCTTCACGAGCTGTCACTTGTTGCAAAGCATTCATGCACTTGGAGTAGACAGGGTCCCGAGTCACAATCATGATGACCGGCATAGAATCGTCGACCAATGCTAGTGGACCATGTTTCAGTTCTCCAGCTAAAATACCTTCCGAGTGCATGTAGGTCAATTCCTTGATTTTCTAAATCAAAAATCATAATTCCGTAATCAGTTAAATCTTATGAAAGTTACTCATGGACATCGCGTTCAAATAACAAATTCAAATAGCAAACATACAAACTAATACTCACCAATGCGCCTTCCAAACATGTCGCATAATTGTACCCTCGTCCCATGACCAAAAGCGACTTTTGCTTGTACAACTTCTTCGCCAATTCCTCAACGTTAGAATCCTGCTTAAGAACCTGCTTGATCAGCTCTGGAAGTGTCTTTAGTCCCTCGATAATCTGAAAATTATACTCCGATTAAAAATTGTTTAGCCAAACAGAAATCATACGTTACAAGAAAGCAAATCAAATCACCTCAAAACGTCTTGGTTGCATGCTAATCTTGTCCTCGCACATCATCAAAGCAAACATGACAAGCGAAATAAACTGGGAAGTGTAAGCTTTCGTTGACGCCACACCAATTTCGGGTCCAGCGTTGATATGAATGCCACAGTGAGACTCTCGACAAATGGAGCTCCCGACAGTGTTGGTCAATCCAACGATGAGTGCATTGCGAGCTTTGCAATAGCGAAGAGCCATGAGGGTATCAGCTGTTTCCCCGCTCTGACTGATGAAAAAGCAAACATCGTCACGGAAAATGGGTGTGTTCCTATCCAAAAAGTCACTGGCCAGGTCGACCATTACTGGCAACTCGGTCAACTCTTCCAAAAGCTGACGAGTCGCAATAGCACTGTGGTAGCTCGTGCCGCATCCAATAAGAAGCAATCGACGGCATCTACAATTATTTTATTTTTCAATTACAATTTGATTACGATTTCAATTACTATTGTCGTTTCAAGTGTAAGTTTACCTTCTAATTTCCGCAATGTAATCTTTCAGTCCGCCCAAAACAACCAGATTCTTGTCAAAGTCGACACGACCTCTCATAGTGTTCACGACAGATTCCGGTTGTTCATAAATCTCCTTCTGCATGAAAGAACTAAAGTTGCCCTTCATGATCTGCTGAATTTCCATCTTCAAAGTGGTGATTTCTCGTGCATGTGCATCGTCAATTGACCGCTTGAGCCGATGAATGGACAAAATTCCTTCCTTGACGGCTGCAACATCGTCATCTTCCAAGAAGATGACACGATTAGTGTGCTCAATGATAGCACTCGCGTCACTTGCAAAGAAATATTCCACTTGAGAGTTATCCAAAGGAGCAAAGTGAGCTGTGGAGTTGGAGCGAGCAATTACTCCTCCCGGTGGAGTCAAAGCTGGACCACGATGATCTATAAATTATAAAATTTTGAATTATACTTAAGAAGATTCTACAGTATGTACCAAATGAAATTATATAAGCAATCTCTCACGCCTCACCTGATTTCGGTCCCTGAGCGTCTAAATCCCAAAATCAAACAAAAAACGTTATGGTTAGTCACACTCACAAATCACGAAAAACCACATCAATGCGTTTTTAATTCATTTGACAAGTTAGCAACACATCAAACAAAAAGGCAATAGCTGAAACCCAAAAAGCACAATAAATTATAAAATTATAATTACAAAACAATACCTTTTGAATACAGAATTGGGATAGAATCCGCTGCCAATTTATTCTTGGACTTGATTCCAACCAACAGAGGACTGCCACGGCGTGTGCAAACGCATTCTCCAGGAAAATGGCGTGATTTAATGCACAAAGCGAATGCACCTTCCTAAAATTGTAAAAATTGCATATTGTGATTGGTCGTTATTGTGAAATAACGACGCTGAATGGAAAATGAAACTTGATGATTGTCTTGATGGGAAAATATAACTTATATTCAAGAAATGTCTCACCAGTTGTTGAACTGCAAGCTCGACCAATTGCAAAAATTCGTAATTAGAATGCTCATCATGCAAATGCTGCAACAGCTTGGCAATAACTTCCGTGTCAGTGTCGGACTCAAAGAAATGTCCCTTCTGGATAAGGAACTGCTTGATATCCTTGTAGTTCGTGATGATTCCATTGTGAACAACTACGAAAGAGTTGTCATCATCCGATCGATGCGGGTGAGCATTCACTGCACTTGGAACCCCGTGAGTTGCCCAACGTGTGTGTGCAATGCCGACATGAGTGTTGTGACTCAAATCCAACTCAATGCTCAAGGCCTTCTGCAAAATCAAATCTTCCAGAGCCTTCACTTTCCCAGTTTCCTTGATGATGGTAATGTTTTTTTCATCGCTCGTGTCCACTGCCACTCCAGCTGAATCATAGCCTCGATACTCCAAGCGCTGGAGACCACGAATGAGAAAATCCAAAATTTCCTTTCGTGTCTTCGGCGTCAAGTAATTCAGATATGCAAAGATTCCTGTAAAGTGAAAAGTTGCACATAATACAAAAACACATTTCATTAGAGAGCACTATGTACTATGCATTGCGTTTCGTTCTATCGTTTCAGGTCATGGGGTCAGGATCGCATCCTAGCAAAGATCCAAAGACTGACATGAAGGAAGTATAGGTGAATCAGGTCATATGAGGTAATTTCAATTCTAGTTGTTCAATAAAGGAAGAAATACAACAAACAACAAAAGGACCACAACAATCCATCGTCAGAAAGTGAAAGTAGAAGAGAAGGGACTTCATAGTCACCAACAAAACAACGACAGCACGTTGAAGGGGAAGTGACAATCTGTCCGTACATATAATTTCATGTTATCTAGTTATCTTTCTAATAGTCCTTCGACACACAACCTGCTTGCTACTCATCGTATGTCGTATGGTCTTAATGCCTTAATGCCCATTATGTCAACAAGAAAGACAATTTCTAAAGCACTATTTTTGGACTAAAAACAAGCAAACAAGTTTCCTATGAAAACTCAACTGTCTCGTCTCGTCTCGTTTTGTTTACAAACAAGTCAGCAGCCGGCCGGCTACAGGTTTCCATTAAAGTACTAGCGTCCCTTACACAAACGAGGTCAAAGGACATGTAGGAAAGTCGGAAAGTTTTGGGAAAATTTTAATCCTATTCTATTTTTAGCTTTATCTCTCTTTCTAAAATCACCTTTGGAACCTTTACTCATAATAATGTATACGTCTACGTCTCAACTCTCAACTCCAATCCCAACAGTTACCCTAATTGATCAAAAACGTGACTATTATTTATCACAAAATTTTTGAAAAAATAATTCCATGACGTACCACACATTTTGAATGATCCAACGACAACAGCTATCAGCAGCAACAGAAGTCAAGAATCAGTATGATGAAATCTCTGTTGAAAATGAGAAATGACAAATATACTTTAATTGCATTACAAGAAGGAGAAAACTGTAAAGAATGTACAACGTTTCATTGAGCTAATGCTAATAAAATGTGAAGCTATACCAATTGTAATGAATGAACAATGAACAATTAAATGAAATTGTGGACTACTAACACAATCAAATGCAATAATCCAACAATGTCAAACACACAAAAGACAAAGACCAAAATCGACGATGGATGCAGTGTGACAAGCTTCAAGCTCCGAACTCAACTGAACCTAAGGATTGGGCGAGTGGACGCATTTAAAGGCTGTTGGACTCTCGCTTGATTGTCCACGTCGTCGGTCCAAACAGGAATTTTTACTTGTATCGTCAGTAAATATTCCATATAACAATCATCCTATATACCAATTTATACAGGTTACGCAGTTTATACAGTCACAAAACAAACATTTTGTATGTTATATAAATGACCAAAACTGGTATAAGATTGTTGGTGACGACGACAAAGATACTTTGATATGTCACCTTAATAGTAATTTCCCTTTATCATGTATCATGTACGTAGTGCAATACAAGGGCACATTATTTACTTTTCCATTTACGCACATCATTAATCAATAATCAAAAATGTAGAAAGTGATAAGAAAGAACAAAATTATTGATTATTATTCGTAATTCATAAAATATAACTTTGGCATTTGATTTCATGAATCTATGATGCGAAAAATCAATATAAAGCAATATTATTGACAAGTCAACTCCGCACTTGACATTATTTTCCAAAGGTGACCTTAAACTTTGTTGCACATTGATGTTGATAATTTATTGTTAATCATTTGAGGATGACGATGAATTATGACGACAATGCAAAGCCACTTTTCTGATAACGCCGTAAATTGCTAATTGGATAAGCACATGGCCAATATTGGACTTGCCTAGCATTCGCCAAAAAATTAAAAAAAAGGGTCACTAGTCATTTGTTACACAGAAATTAAACTTATTTCTTGGAAATGCGATTACAACTATGGTTTTATGACTATTTTGATGATAGTATTATTTTTATTTATGAACCAACTTTATAACCAAACATACTCCAATTAATCAAGAAAATAAGCCGACTCAGCGGCGTGAGGGGACGATTATCGGCAATTGTCATTGTCAAACTAAATTGTACATGTTGTACATACCACTTACCTCACACTTTAAAAATTGGACATAAACAACAAAATGTAAAAAAAAGTTGCAATTTATCGTACCTTTTTGAAATGTAACTTTCGGCAAACCCGAAACACAGGAACTCAATTAAGTTTATGTAATGTTTAAGTACCAAACTACTGATAAGCAAGGAAAGGACGATAAAACACTGAAAAAATACTGACACCAGCAAAATGTGATAAAAATTACGAGATGATGTTCTTTTTAAAAGTTTGCCTACAAAATTAATAAAGTAAATTAAAAATGTCCCAACTTAAAATTCGTTTCTGAAGAATGTATTTAGATCCTATGAAATCACAACTGATTAGTCGTTAGCACACATAAAAATACTTTTTCGTTTTCGAATGTTTTTAGACTGGTTTTCTGACTAGGTAAAAATATGTCAAGGACGACACCGACGCGACGTTGTTCCTTCTTCCTTCGTAGTTTTCATAAAATTGGGAGAAAGCAAAGCCCAGAAAATGGAAAAAACCCGGGCCGGCTTCTACGCATTCTCTTGACATGCAAGGGGAACGAGGACGCACTTCATGCTCAATTATCATTTTTTTTCTTTTCTTTCATAAGCTTTCATAAAAATGTTTTTTAGATGTTGCTTTACTGTACTTGGAAAATATAATAAGTGGAGTTGAGAATTGAGATAAATGTACCAAAAATTGTGAAAAAATGGCTCTTTCTTGATTAATACGGAATTTCACAGGAAACCAGTAATAATGCAGAAGGTTTCGGTTTCGGTCTTACTATAGACTCGGGTACAAGTACAAAGAAATAACCCACTTTTTTCATTATAATGAGAATTTAACCCAAAGGTTGTGAGCGCCTATTAAGATAAGATCTAGGCGAGTAAAGTTAACACAACAGCATGTGAAAGGGTTAGCTTTTAAGCATTTACATGTTTCATCATTTTCATCATTTAACCTCTTGTTCAACATCATGCTCCATATTTCCTCACGATTCATCGCTTTCCAGTGTTCACTTGCGAGAGTCTTTCAACTTCAAAGACCAGTCCAAACAGTCCAAAGTTACCCCAAAGATGATCAATTTAGAATTCATAATGTACATTTTTATCAATGGAACGTCGTAAACTAACTGAAATAGCAATTGATGCTATTGAATTTGTAACAAATAGTGATTGCAGTATGTATCAACTATGCAAAAGCTGTTATATAGTTGCCAAACGAAAACCTGTGTCAAATTCAAATGTTTTTACCTTTCATCGGCCTATCGGGTCAAAAAATGTCATAAAAATAGCAATGTGTATGTAGGAGTTCATATATTTTGATTGGAAAGTACCAGAAAAATTCTTTTCTTACTAATAACGGTGACACAAAACACGACATGATGACATGACATGACAATGTGTGAACAAGTAACCATTAAGGGTCTTCCATGGAAAGGAAAACCCAAAGGGAAAATCATTTCTCCAGTAAAAAAGAAAGAAACGCGTAAAAACCTTTCTTGAGACTTTTTGGTATAAAAAGGGACCCACAGAACCCAACTCAACCATCATTCAATCTTCAGCTCTCATCAAACACAGAACAAAAAACAGTTCAAAACAAACCGTCTTTTCGTTATTTCGAAAAATCATTTTCAAAAATGAAGGCTGTTTTCGCTGTTGTACTTTTGGGTTTTGTGGCTTCGGCCCTTTCCATGCCTGCAAAAGAGGCTATGAATATTGCTTCAATTTCGGAAACTCTTGTATCTGATTCATCCGCTCCTATGGGTAAACCAAATTCTTCACGCTTTTGTTTACATTGAAACCGTACTATATAAAAAGGACTTACATTTATAATTTGTTTTTTTAGATCGAGAAGGTCGTCAAATGTCAATTGCTTCTGCAAATGCTAATGCAGTGGCTCTTGGAGGCGGCGGCGGATATTACCCAGGCGGCGGATACTACCCTGGAGGATATTACCCTGGTTATCTCGGAGGTGGCGGAGCTGCTATTGCCAACGCTAATGCGAATGCCGTTTCAATGGGTTAGGATAGGACTTACCATCGGTGACAACTTGACACACACGCCCACATACACTGAATTCGACTAAACTCTTTTGTCATTTGTATATTTTAAAATATTACGCATTTTCTTATATTGTCCATTTTAATTTAATTACACGTTTCCGAAATGTAAATAAATGTTCAGCTACTATTATGAAGTTGCAATTAAATCTTAAATGACTTGAAATGATATGACATTTGATTTCCAATATATGTAAAGCATTACTAAAAAGTGAAACGATCTTAGTATCATTCTTAAATCCAACATTTTCATTCGCCTCTAAACCAAAAGGGAAAGGCATCAAACAAGCATAAGCAAACGAAAAAAAGGCAACATACAGCTCCAGAATCAGAAACCATAATATTACATTGTTTAATAATTATTAGATTTTAAAATCCGTTTTCCATATCATCCATCCAAGGCTTTGGCTTTAACTCTATGATACAAGAAATATAATTTCATGGTTAACTCATTATTGTTTTGTGAAGAAATCATTCGTTTGAACTATATAATCCATTCAAATGGATGAACATCTCTGGAATTGTGGGGAAACCTCGGAAAACACCAGCTTCTATACATTAACACTACTACGTAAGATGTAAGATGTGATCATGTAATGATGTACATGAGTACATGTCACGCCTGGAATGAAAATACATAGGAGAATCCAAATCAATATTCACCATTATCACTTATAATGAAAGTAAGTTAGGTACTAATAAGTAACTTAATAGCCATTCATTTTTTTCATCTCCTATACTTTTCTGGTGTTTGAGGTTGAGACCTTAGTGCAAGTATTCAAAATCAATCAATTTCTCTTTCGATATATTATGTACGAACGTGTGTATATTTGTAAGTAAAATCTATGAGCCATAGAGAATATAAGAAGGCCTACATTCTACATTAAAATATTCACTAGTCCCTAAATAACTCACTATTACTGTTTGATAAAAAGTCAGGAAGTCATTGTAATCGGTCAACGTCAAGTGAAAAGCGCGTAATTGTTGGTGTTTTCCTCAGGTCATCGTTATGAATATGAATATGAATGCTATTTTAAGGAGTTCGTTTCTTTGCTGAACAACATGAGAAAAATCTGTAACCTTTCGTAATAAATACTTAATAAGATGACCAACATGACAAATGTGTAACAAACACCCATTTCTTTCAGATTTAGAAGTTTTCCCGTGAATTTTAAGGGTCCAACGGTCCAAGGAAAATCCCACGGAGGAAATGAACAATAGACATTTCCTTGTAAAAAGAGGCGTAAAAACCCTTGACTTCGTATAAAAAGGGACCAAGTCTTCAACTCCAGCATCATTCAAACTTCTGATATCTTCAAATCCAAACCATTTGCTATCGTGTTTTCCGTTTTTCGAAAAGTCCTTGGAAATTCGAAAATGAAGGTTGTGTTGGCTCTAGCATTTTTGGGATTCGTGGCGTCTGCCCTTTCCTTACCTGCAAAGGAAGCTATGGACACCGTTTCTGTTTCGGAAACGGCTGTGGCCGGTTCATTTGCTTCTGAAAAGCTGAGCGGTAAACCAAACAAATTCTACCAACTCATACTTTGATGACAAGCCAATAGCATTTAAATCTTTTAACATTTAACGATATCTTGAATTTACATATTTTCCTTTGGTTTTCAGGTCGGGAGGGTCGGTTCTACGTAGGAGGAATCTACCCAGGAGGATATTACCCGGGAGGAGGATTTTACCCTGGTTATCTCGGCGGAGGAGCTGCTATTGCCAACGCTAATGCTAATGCCGTTGCACTGGGTTGACATTGCCTTATCTCTGCGGCCACTTGACATTGACACAGATAACAACTCACCTCTTAACATAATAATCATTTTTAATTGACGCATTTGTACATTGTAATTTTGTAATTGTAGTAGTAGAACATAAGATAATAATTTAAAATTCATAATTTGCTTAATTCAAATAATTAGCAATTAGCATGTTTCTGAAAGTGTGAATAAAAGTAGTAATTATGAAGTTGCAATGAAATTATATTGAATTGAAATGGCGAATTTGAGAAGAAGGTATAGTAAACTTTTTCATAGGAAATGTAAACGTGTAAGGAGAAACGGAGTAATTGCATTTTATTTTTCCAGATGAGATAATAATAATAAGTGCAAGTTAAGGACATACATGACGTAGGGATCATCAAAGTGATTTACCGTATTACAATTTACAATGCACATTATACTAATAAAGTGAATGACATTTTAGATAATGAAACTAAAAATCCCCACAAAGAACGCACTGAACAATGATTGCCCCAAATTGACAGCGTCATTTTTGCTAGGTGTTTTCGGAGTTGTGTTCTTGTTAATTTGTGTGGTCGTGGAAGGTTTTCGATCAGGTCCAGGATAACCTCCATGATCTCCGGACGATCTCTTGAAATCTACAAGTTCCGATGTTACTTTTTCTTGTGCATGATATTGAATTTTCCCATTAATAACTTTTCCTTGTGCCAGTAACAGATAATAATGCTCGTTATTGAGGTCAAATGTCTTTCCGTTCACGACAGATCTGGCTTGTCGAGAAAAACTGCAGTAGAGCCTTCCTCTGTAAACCGCTAGTTCTCCAGGAATGACCACATTATCTCCTTCCTCTGACTTGACTGGGTCCCTCGATCCGGAAGTAGCAGGAGGTGACCAAGAAGACCGAATTTTCGGTTCCGTTCCTTCTAAACCCGGTCGAATACATTCAACAATGCTGTCTTCTCCCATGATGCCATCGTGTGAAAGTCCCACTGCCACGTATCCTCTGTCACTCCCCATTAACATGAAATCGTACCGGTTTGAATCATTATCCTGTCGTTTCACTCCTACAGCGTAGTCGCAATTCCAATTGTCAATGCAATTCTCCTTGTTACCTGTGCAAAAGGCGGTTTTTGAGGAACAGAAATTTCGAAATGATTGTTCCCTGTTACCAAAATCTTGTGCAGATGCAACTGCTGCGACCTACATTTACAACATGAAAATTGCTCATGAATCTAACTGCCAGTTTCATTTTCAAAGAATAAAGAATTCAAATAATGTTTAAAAGAAGCTTACGCAGAAGATGACAAAAATCTTTATGGAAATATGCATTTTATATTTATTTAGACTTCAAATTAAAACGCTTCGCAATAAATACATGAGTTCCCTTTGTTAATACTGACACCTGAAAATGCTAGTCTAATTTAATTTAAGTGGATTTGAAGAGGAAAAGACGACGACTAAAACTGACTAATGCGGTTTTGACTGCCCTAAAAGTTTACCTAATGAAAAGGAAGACGCCATAGGTTTTTGAAGGAAAAGAAATACCAACAACGTGAAATTTCCTATTACAACCATGAATCTAGAAATGACAAACAACAACAAAATAGAAAAACAGGAAACGACAACCATACTGATTCATTTTCGTATTAATTTTATTTGACACATTTTTAAATTATGAGTACACAATTGTAAGAATCAATGAAACGCACAACGCATTGATTTTCCAGTGAATGGTGCCATGAAAGATGGGTGACGCATATGATTTCAATTTATCTTTTTCATCTGTTGGCATCTTAAAATTGATTAAAGGGGACACAACTCGGTTATTTTCAGCATGGTACTCAATTTTCTTGTCTCCAACTTGCCCTTGAGCCAATAGGACGTAAAATGGGTCTCGGATCATGTCAAACTCCGTCCCACGAACAACTGACTTTGCCTCCCGGGTGAAATTGCAAAAGATCCTTCCATCAATGTAAGCCAGATTCGTTTTTGAAAGGAAACGTGCATCTTTGTCAGGTAATTCAACGGGTCGCATTGACTCACTTCCGCGTGGCGGTGACCACGTTGCTCGAACTTTATCATTCCATTTTGACTTTGGTCCAGGATGAATACATTCGACAATGCTGTCGTCTCCCATTTTATCATCAAGTGACAATCCAACAGCCACATACTCAGCTCTTGGTCCACTCATGACCATGAAGTCGTATTTGTTACGGTTGTCATCTTCAGGCATGATGGCAACTTCAAAGTCACAATCGTTTCGGGCTGAACATCCCGGCTTGTTCCCAAAACACGTCGATGATCTGCGTTTGCATATGTGGAAGAATTGTTCTCTCGGGTTAACTGTTTCGTCTTGTGCCAGTATGCCCTGTTCAGATTCAACCCATTTCACATTTTCCCAAAAAATTAGCAATTAACTGAATTAACTTCTGAAAAACAAGTTTTGCTATTATGTTAAAAATAAATGCTTTACTGCCTTTGTGCATTTACAAAGGGACAACTTACACTTAAGAAAAACGCACCCAACAATAGCAAGTAATTCAATTTATTCCAAGTCATCATTGCGATCAAATGTAATCTTCGACTGTCAGTTGCATGTAAGCTTTTGTTTAGTAACAAGCCGTTACGTTATGAATTCGCTTAAGGAAGTGAATGAAACGAGAAACGAATCGTTATCAAATGTGGTTTACGTGGTTTTTTGGAAACTCGGGTCATTTCTGGAACGAATGCACAACCTGGAGTTATTTTCTTGCTGTGGAAATACCAGAACACCAGAAGTAACACACAATAATCACTAGCCACAGACGCACAGAGACAATAACAATACCATGTATGGGAAAATACGCACCTTTCCAAATTCCTACTAATTCTAAAACAAGGTGACTTGAAGCGTCGAAGTAGTCCTTCATTTCACTTATTCAGGGACCTCAGTACTCAGTACTCAGTGCTAAAGGCCAAAGTTGCCAAGGAAGGTGCCGAGATGAAATGTGTCCATCATGAAAAACCCAAAGAGAGGAGAGCTTTATTTTTGGTAAAAAGAGCTGTCAAAGTTCCCGTGTTTGGTTGAAAAGAGACCTATAGTGCTGTAGTAGTCTTCATAGTTCATTACAAAGATCCAATTTAAGGGTCCATGGAAAAACCAAAGGGAAATGAAATAATGGTAATCCAGGTAAAAAATGCGTTCAAAGCGTTGGACTTGGTTTGGTATAAAAAGCGACTTTGTCTTCAAGTGCAGCATCATTCTTTACTGAATCTTCTGCTTCATCACATCTTCAAAACTAGGCACGATAACAGTAAGTTTTGAAACCTTCCGAAGACTTTCGCCCTTACTGAAGTTTCAGATTTTTTCGAAAAGTATTTTCAAAAATGAAGGCTGTTTTTACTCTTGTACTTTTGGGATTGGTGGCTTCGATCCTTTCCATGCCTACAATGGATAAGGAAGCTTCGGACACCGTTTCAGAAACTAGAGTACCTGATTCCAAACCGGAACCTCACAAATTAAATGGTATGAAGTTCTTTTACATTAGGCCTTGACTTATTAAGAATCAATATACATTTCATTCCATCTTTGATAACAAGTTTTTGATTTCTTTGTTTGTTTTTCAGGTCGACAAGGTCGTCAGATGTCTATTGCTAATGCTAATGCTAATGCAGTGGCTCTTGGAGGCGGCGGCGGATATTACCCTGGCGGATACTACCCGGGAGGATATTACCCTGGCGGCGGTTATTACAGAGGTGGTGGAGCTGCTATTGCCAACGCCAATGCGAATGCATTTTCAATGGGTTAAGATTTACACTTTACACTCTCATCCTGATATCGCTGACAACTTGGGATACGAATCAAATACAACTACTCTCTTGACATGTATTTTTAAATTATATACATTTTTGTACAAACATTGTACATTGTACTCATTTTACTTACAATAACGTGTTGAATTTTAATTTGTTTGAAAATGTAAATAAAAATTCAGTAATTATTAAATTGTAGATATAAATGATTATAAATGGTATGTAATTTTTTCAATGAAAAAAGCGTTAACTAGAAGAAAACGAAAGGAACTCTCATATCCCATAAACCAAGATTCATTTACATCAAACACCAAAGGGAAAGGCACCAAAAATTCATAAACAAACCAAAATTAATGGAATAGTCAAATTGTTGTTTCATTTATCATATTTGCATGAGGGGTTCGGGGTTGAATATCTTTAGATCTTGAACTTGACTACAGAATTTTAAGCTTCAAATGGTTACATTCCCATAAAGAATAATGTACAAAAAGAGCATCAGGATTTGTCTGTGTGAAACCGATGACGATTGCCACCGACGACGAAAAGACGCCGTACGCCACTTGTTCAATTGTGGAAACGACGGGATGTGGAACCATGTGGAAATGTGGTCAACGGGGTAGAAAACAATGACAAAACCGCTTGCTTGCTCCTGCAGAAAGAAAACAAACACCAGAAAGGAATGATTCTGTTCAAAAAAGAGGAGGAAGAAGATTAAGAAGAAAAGAAATTACACCTTTAGCTAAGCGGATATGTTGTGTTATGTGCATTGCATCTTGTCACTTCAGTTCAGGGCTGTTTTCAGACTTTTTGAGCATGTTCACAAGAAGAGCACGTAGCGGAAAATTGTCTTCCGTCGTCTTCGTCGTCGTTTTGTCGACAAAAAGCAGTCGAGAATAAAACATCAATGAAAATGGCTATTATATGGTTATTGTGAGAATTGTGACGTAGCCGTGACTGCATCATGGTCCATGGTGTTGTTGACATCATCAATGAGAATAAGCAAAGCAGCAAATCTTCATTTAGTATTAACGATAGATAACACTCTAAAAATTGGCTTTAATTAATCACTGAATCAGGTAAATTCAATATTTAAATTCACTGTCGGTTTCTGCGTTTGGTAGTGACTTTGACTTGAGTGAGATTTGAGATACTTGTGAGTACTCCTCCTTCAAAACCATTATTGTGGGTTGATAGTTTTGTTAAAACTCTTAAGTTAGTTTTCCACCTTGCTCTTGTTGACGTCTTTGCAGGCAAAATGCTCATTGTCACGAGTGCATCGTCCCTTCAGACTCATTTCATCATGAACAAGCATTAACTCAAGAAAACAGTTAGTTAGACATTTCATTCTGTTTCCACTCTCACACAAGACAAGACACAAGCGTGTTTATTGCTTAAAGTTGCTTGTCCTTTCATTTCCTTGAGTTTTTGGCACTTTAATTTTTGGGAATTAGGATAGGAATCTATTGGAGAAGCCTTTTAATAGGCAATAGGACATTAAACTCCTAAGGGAGCTACAGGAGTTTCTTAAAATAAACCTTACCGGGTCCTTTTTCTTTTGTCATTGTCACCTTTTTGAGTTTAATGGGGTTAAGAGAGCGTTATAATCGTCGTCGTTAAATGTCGGTCTATTTATAAATATTCATGGAAGAATGCAAAACAAAACGGTCGTAAAAATGACAGTGATTTTAGTTTAACAACGGTGCCGGTCCCTTTAGCTACGATTCCACACTAGAACAGGAGGACATTAAGTCCAAAATTCTAATAGTTGAAACGTGAAACTGGAATCACCGAATCTAATATACCAGAGTTTGTCTTGCACGCTCAGTTTGAGAATTCAAAAAAATATCATTTTTGGTTTAAAATCACAAAAATGAACCGACCGTATTCAAGTGTCAATACAACAAGTGAAAATTGGTCTGAACTGCCGAGTTCCAATGTCACGATGTCATCGACTTCGACTGAATTATCCGGGGGCAAACTAGGACTAACTGCATTGTCGGCTGTGTTGTCAACTCTAGTCCTTGTCTTTTCGATGACGAAACATGAACGGAGCTCTAGGAAATCCAGCTTCATATCAGCAAGTCAAAGGTCAACAACTCTCCCGGGTTTTGGAATTTTGGGTGACCGTGTTAACGAGTTTCTGGAGATATTTTTGGATGCCTTGGCTGTTTATGTGCATAAGTAAGCAAAAATTTAAAATCGATATTAAATGCAGAAGAAAATTTTGATTTTCTTTTTAAAAATTGTTTTATAGCGACAATAAATGGGATTGTCAACGTCGAATGCTTTGTGAAGCAAACCAACGTGCAGCAGATTACGGGACATTTTATGGAACAATAATGTATTTTACGTCGTTGGCATTGTCTGTGTTTTTGAGAGATCAAAAAGTGTCTGACAGCATGGAAGCAATGAGAAGAGGAAGACAAGGACAAGACTGTTCTAATTATTATCCTAAATGTCCTTACTCATTATGATAAGAATTAATTTTAAATTAAACTAACCCAATGCAATGGGTTTGTAGGTGATTGATCTTCATTAAAAATTGAAATGTTTTTGTGTATATACTCATACGCGTGAGAAAATCTGAAGCACTACAATGGATAATTTATAAGCGTATTAAAACTGATACTTAGGCGTATGTATGGGGAAACGTAAGGCAGGAAAAAATGAAAAGGAAAACAATGGCAAAATTGCGAATTGTTTGTTTTGTTTTGCGTTTGTTACGGTGTATATTATAAATAAATTGTGCATTTATTGCGTCCGATTTCCACAATTTGTCATTATGAATAATTATTACCTATAATTTTTTAAATAATACTGAATAAGTCGTCAACGCCTTCTAAATTCTAGATTTGTAATATCGCCTTCTCATCGTTCTATTCCTAAGTTTCTTTGTTGATCGTTGCGGACCTTTGAGAAAAAATTTAGAAAAGTGTCATATTAGCTTAATTTTTATGAAATTATACAATCAAGTTAACTTACGAATATTTTCTGAAGACGAACTTGTTGTTGATGCAGCCGTTGATGATGTTGTTGATGTAGTCGAAGCAGAAGTAGTCGTCACTTTGATGTTTCTAGCTGTTTCACCATAGCGCTGTGCCACATTGTCGTCCACTACCAATGCAGTGATTTCTTCACCATTATTGTTATCGTCTTCAAGAATTGAAACCGTAGGCATTACATGTACATCAACTAAAACTTCGTTGTCCAGTTGATCCGTTTGCTTGAGTCGTTGCCTGTCACGTTCACGTTCCCGTCTACCAGAGGCTGAAGTCCTGATGGATTCCGGGTCACGAGGTGATTTCCAGTGATTTGTCGACATTGTTGAAGACACTATTTCCGCTGGAGAGAATCCTAATGTCGCGTACGGTCTGTCGGAGTGGTCATAGCATCGACACGGCGGTGGCGGAGGTGGACACATCATGGACAACGTCGGCGTTTCTGTTGCTGCTGCGCTCACTGTTGGATTGGAAACAACTGGTCGCAATTCGGGAACTTTTCCACGTGCTGGTCTTGATTTAAGGGCAGTGGTAATTGAAATCTCTTCAACTGGAGGTTTTCTGTACGCACTGCTGACAACAGCGACGGAGTCTAATGGATTCTTGATTCTAGTAGATGAGGAAGCAGATCCCAAAATCCCGCCTTGACCTCCAGGTCGAATGGCAGACGCGCCAAAACCCGGAGGACGATTGTCTATGTTATGAGACGGTGCAATACCTCGAACGTTAGCTCCTGCGTTTACTGCTACCCGAAATCCTGCCATGTTTTTTAATGTGTTTCCAATTTGCATTCCAGCTTTGTGTCCAAGACGAAAACTGGTCTTCTCCAGTGGAAAATCTTCGGGGATCTCGTTCCCAATCGAAAGGAATTCGACCCGATGCTGCTCCTCGTAATGCGTCTACCGTTTTTCGATGCCGATGTCGTACTATGAAAAGTTGAATTTTATGACACAAAACTCCGATAATTTTATACAAAATATTTTTAAACAATTTTTTAAAATATATACCTTCAAACTGATTCACAAACGGAGGAGAATTTTCATCCCGAATGCCTCGTTCTCTATCTCGTTCTTTTCTTGGAACGGTGATGGTTTCATCTTCCAAAAGCACTTCTCGACTCAGTGCACAAGCCAAGACGGGGGCGAAAAGATACAAAATCGCTTCGGAGATTCGCATCGTCCGAATGATTTTTTTGAACTGTTTTAAAATCGGTGAATCCTGTCTAATAATTCCCGAGAGCACTGGCTTAGTCACAACAAATAACGTCCACGATCACGAATCACATCTAACAACAAGAACATGTCAAGCGAAAGTGTTCTGAACAAAAGACGATCGTCACTCTCTCATCACTTGGTCATAAGGGTTGATCATTAGTTTGAAAAAATGGTAACACAAACGCCGGATGTGGCAACAACAACAGAAAGAGTTACAGCAAAGCAAAGCAAATGCTAGGCATCAATATGAAAGACATTTATTAACACTACTATTAGATTCACTTTAATGTCTTTCCGTGTTAAAACAATTGCGGAATTAAGTTATAAAACGTAGATTTATTCCAACTAGTATGGGAAATTGCACAGTGGGGAACAAACAAAAAGGATTATTTATTACGATTGTTATTAGTCTTATAAGAAAATCAAAGGCAAAATGACACTTTTCCATACAATTTTTTGTCATTTCTGTCGTGCCAAAAGTGCAATTATCGTCGTGCTTTTCCCACTGTATCCTCACGTCATTTTACACAATTCCATACATCTCATTTAATAGTCGATTTTTGCAGGAACGTTAATGTCTGCAAGTCTGAACATATCCAAACAATGCTTACTTATGACGTTATGACTATGTGACAACTGACAACGGTGAATGACAATTATCAATTAGATCAATGTCTCTTTTGAATTCTTACTTTTGGCAGTGTCCTTCAATGAAAAGCATTCTATGAATTATTAGTTAATTACAGTTGTTAATCATAAAAACGTGCAGGTTTGTTGGCAGTATCCGCGAAAATAATTCCTGATATCACCTTTGCTTGTCCTTTTTTGCCAGATAAAAACACATTAATCTTTTTAGCAAGAGTGGGAATAACTGAGAATGCATGGAATGAAGAAAAATAATAAAACAACGCATATTAAAAGACAAAAGAGTAAAAAATAATCCTTTTTGTTTGTTCCCCACTGTGCAATTTCCCATATGCCAGATAAAATCACATTAATCTTTTTAGCAAGAGTGGGAATAACTGAGAATGCATGGAATGAAGAAAAATAATAAAACAACGCATATTAAAAGACAAAAGAGTAAAAAATAACTTTGGGCGAAATTCCTCATTCGAAAATTCGAATTAGCATACATGTACTTTTTAAGTATCTTTAATTTATAATAATAATTTAATAATAAACGACAAACAATTTTTGCGACACTATATGAAAGTCGAAAGTGTTGCATATCTGGCTTCATTTTTATCGTTTTTAATGGGCATTGTTTTTCGCAGATATCCAGACTTCCAGACTTGCTAAAAAAATGCGCAAAAAGCAGCCGTAGCCGTAGTATTTAATATGCGCAGTACGACCCAGTACGACGATACGATTGGCAATTGGCATAGTCATTGGCATTTCGTTTAATATCAATTTGTACTTATCATCCTTGTCTTGTGATTTGTTCGAAGGTAAAGGTCATCGTTCATCTCATCATCACCTACCGTGTTTTTACATTAATTTGACATTCAATTTGCTAATGGGAAAAGAATCAACTGAGACTCAAGTGAAATGTTTACCATTTAGATAACTGGCTAAAACATCATTTTTGAATGCAGACAGATAAACAGTATGGAAAATTCAACGCTATTGTTTTGCGGGAATGGGAACTCAATATGAATGGGAAACGAAGCATTTAATGCAGGAAATGCTTAAACATAAGCTCATCTAATAAGAAAGGATATAAACAAAATTCCGTTATGACAGAAAAATGATAAATCGTTTATGACGTATGCAGGTATAACAGGTTCTTAAATGTACTAACTTAGATTAACCATCACAAATTAGGTTTTAGAAACTAATATTGATACTGAATGAGTGGATCAATCGAAGGTAAAGGAAAGGAGCAAAGGGCGTGTTAGCATTGTGAACTGTGAACAGTGAACAAAGCACAATACTACGGAAAAGGGCTACCTAAGTAGGCCAAGGGAGACAGAGAAAGTGTCGAGTCCGCAGGATCCAAATCCAAGGTCCACAAAATCTGGTGGTATTTAAAGGTTTTACAACGCTTATTTGTTTATTCCTATTAGTATTACGTTTTTGGATTGTGGACCTATGGACACACACAGACCTTCAGATTTATGATGATCATATAATGAACGGAATGTACATGGACACAGACACAGGCGGCAGGATCGTGAATCGTGACCACAAGGAAGGTGACGAAATGACGACGACGATGGTCTGCAAACTACAACTTTAAAATGATGTACTGCTTTTCATATTGTACTTTCAGCATTTCAGGCCAGTAAACTGTACTTTTGCAAAAAGGAAATGCAAAATGGTGCATACAAAAGCATTCTCAAAACCTACTATACTACACAACAAATGCATGCCAAACTTGCAAAAAGTACTTAGCTGTATTTTGCGTTTTGCTGTTGTTTTGCACAATTTAGAAAAATAAAGGAAATCCGGTGGTGTAAAACGCGCTGTTGTTCTCGTTTATGTTAGGACGCCCCTATGTATTTCTCGCGTTTAATATTGCAAATTGTTATGAAATAATACTTTTTTTAATAGTTGACAGATTTCGGATAGAATAGATTAGAGATAGATTTGTAGATGTACAAAGTCCATAATATTAATATGGCAGATATTTTCTTCGCACATCATAAAACTGTCTTGCCTCAACCGTAATTACCTGTCTCATATCACATAATTATAATCCGGGCACTGTCATCGTCTGCATCGTTACATCATGATTTCTTCCATGCATTGCAAATGTAATCCAAAGAATCAGTCGCTCTCAATAAAATCCAATGTTTTCCTACAACTTCCCTCTTTTTCCCATATAAAGATACATTTTGACCTTGACGACCTTTCAGCTATTATCCTCCTTGGTCGATCATGTCATTCAGTCACTTAGAGATTGATTTCAGTTTTCCTTCCTTGTTCTACACGAATGTATACACTGTACGTACTCCAAAATCATTTTTCCAGTCTTCAACAAAAATCCTTCAACCCTCATCCAAGTTCAAAACAGCCGAAAATCCACTTCTAAAATCCATTCTAATGCATTTCTTCATGCAAAAACATTTAGATGCCAACTTCTTGATTGCATGATTGCATCCTTTTGGTGTACTGATTTCTCATCACTTCCTACGTCAACCACGATGGAATTGCGACTTGTTCTTTCTCAAGTTCAAGGTATGAACTTGCTAAACTTGCTGTACACACCACCAAGAAATACGATCAAAGGAGATTTTGTGGGAAATCCTTAGTATACATTCATTTCAGGTTCCTCCTCCGTTCGTGGAATTGGCTTGGCCTTTTTTGCATGGGGCATACGTATACATAAGAAAATGATTAGGAATTGTCGCAGGGTTTCGCATTGTTGTAGATAACGTCGTAACGACAAAAAAACTAGTCGCATAGTCAGGTACGTCGATGTCGACAAAGAAGCAAAAATGTTCAGATTCAATGTAAACTTCATAAACCCATGGACCATACAAACAAAGGTGGAAATCTCAAGGTGAACAAGACATAAAGGCAAAATTGTGTATAGGAGACGTGTACACGTTGACCATAGGACACGTATACGTTTGGAAGGGTCGGAAGTCACCGCAAAGTATATGAATGGACCAATGGACGTTTACATTATGGACAACCAGGAATTTTGTATACTGGACAAGGCTGGAGAACCAAATAGACCAAATCCTTATGGAAAAACAAGGAATTCTTATGGTGGTGTGATTCGTCTGATGTTGATGTTGATGTGGACAACGTGTTTTTGCTGCCAAATGGAATGGAATGAAACGCTGAACTTCCCTGAATGAGACATGAGACTCGTCAGACAAAGAAGAGTTCTTTTCATGCCTTTTGTACAGGGTTCAGTTTGCGTTTGGCCTGGGTCAGGAGCGGTTGTGTTGTCATCATCTCTCTCAGAATTATTTAACAGATTTTGGGATTTTGAATTTTTCAAATTTTTAGCCCGTTAGTCTGTTTTAGCATATTCTAAAGCATAGCGAGAGAAACACAAATTTTATATTAAAGTGTCATCACAATCAACTTTAAATCAGCATTTTTATATAATATCGTTGTAATATAAAATTTTCCGAGTCCTGATCATTGTGGCTAGGCAGTTTTTGTTGTAAGGGATATAATTTAAGTTTACAACAATGGTGTCCCTGTTCAAAGGAATTGGTGGTCTGATTGGCAACAAAGACAAAACTTTGGCTGTGTCCAAGCATTTTGCGTCGGAGGAAGAAGCGTTGAAAGCGTTTAAAAAAGCGCTAAGAGGTAAGAAAAACAACTAATACCAGAACCAGTTACCACACATTTTCGGTTTTTTAAAAAATCATTGGTTGTCGGCTCTCTGGCCCTGGCCTGGATAGTCCAGCATTTTTAGCGTGTACATGACGAAATATATAAAAATTGGTAGGACGGTTGATGACAAAATAGGCACATGTTGGTTTGTTTTGATGAAGTTATTTTTTTAATGTGCATAAAATGGTAAAAAATACATTTTTCGTCACATTTAAGATTTGACACGGAATGATTTAATTTCAAGTGGCCCAATTTGTGTCATTGCATCAGACACACACGTCTCAGTCTGCATGAGGTCAGCTGGAGAACTGATAATGAAGAACAAAAGTGGTTCTTTGTGAAGATTTTTTTTGCCATCGTATCAAAAAAACCAACAAGAGCAAAAACAAAGTTACAGCAAGCGCACACATACACATAACGACATCATCATTGATATGTGATATATGATATTTTTCATTATCACACGTACATTCGCATCGAATGGAATGGAATCATTGAACGGTTATTGGGGAACTTTTTACAGAGGCGTAGTTTATTGATTGATGAATTTTTTAAGTCTACAGTCTACACAATCATGCAATGTAAAAATTGATAATAAGTTGTAGATAAATTGGGAACATAGTACGTAAATTCATAAAAATGACGTCAGAAGTTGTTTACTGGTCACTCGACTCGGCTAAACGTTCGTGCTTCAGGTCAATCAAAATGTAATCTGGAGTTTTTTTTATTGTTTATTTCTCAGAGGCATCTTTGCCATTTCCTGAAGATGACGATGTATTCCTTATACGATTCCTTATTGTAAAAAAGTTCGACATTGCGAAATCAACGAGCGTCGTAAGTCTCGAGAATGCGATTTTAATGTTTAGGGGCACATTGAGAATGACAAGCTCAAGAAATTAAGAACATGCTTTTGATATAGGTGAAACGGTACTATGAATTTAAAAAGGACAACATAGAGATCTTTAATTCTTGGCATGACTGCTTACAAAAGATAATCGACCAAAGAATGGTGATGTTCATGAAGAAACGTGATGCTCATGGACGTTTGGTGGTACTTGTACGTACAGGTACGTCATCAAAATACCAATAATTGTTCCGGAGAATCTGGAAATCGAGAGAAATATAGTAAAATGTTTTGTTTTTCTACTATAGCTCATTGGAAATACGACGAACTGGAACTTGAAGGAGTTTTTGTCTCATTATGGTTTTTTCTCAATTTGGCCACGAGACATCGAGATGTTGTCGAAAATGGAATTTTCCTAATGTTGGACACGGGCGGAACGACTGCTTCCCAAATGATGGCCATGGTCTCTCAATTCACCATGCGACAATTTTATAACCTCTTACGAATTTACCAAGGATCCTTTCCAGTCAAGTTCAAAGGATTACAGTCCATTAATACGTCTTCAGTGCTTGTCGGTGTTTTTAATGGACTGAAATATCTCCTATCGGCAAAACTCCGGAATAGGGTATGATTTTATATTAATGAAACACTTAATATTTTACAACGTTTTAATAAAATTTTAATGTAACTTAATATAATGTTGGTTGCAGATTAACTTCCAAATGGGCGGTATGGATGAACTCAGAGATTCAAATGCCCTAGCCCTTGAACCTGAAGATCTTCCAGACTGGCTGGATGGACCCGTCCCGCTCCACAAAGCTGTAGACCATGAACTCATGGAACAAGTTTCTGAGGCTTACGATGTCAAAATCCCTTCCTACTATTATAAAGCGGACACAAATGACCTCCCGGACACGGACACCAGTATACAATAATATTCTATGCATAATTTTTTTAACGCAATTACCATAACGCATGAATTTTAGTTTTAGTATTACATATGCTTATTTATATTTTTAATTTTATTACGATTTCGCTATACTACTCTAATGTACGACTGCCTATCACAATGACAGCTGCAATATGATTCTAGTTTGTAGTACGTTTGATCTTCATTTTAAAAATATGGATGATCTACCGCATTTCCTACATCTCGTTGATGACGTTTACATTGTTAAAATAAAAAAACGTGAATGAATACAAGCTACATTGTCGTTACGTGTTATGTAACTTTTATTTATTGCAATACGAGTACAAAAAGTGTACAAAAGTCACCCAACCATATTAAACTAATTTAAGCAAATTCAACACATTTTCAATTTTGTAGACTATACTAAACAGAACTTGAAACCAAATTCTCGAATTCATACATTTGTAAGAAAATTACAACAAAGGTAATAATTTATATCTTAGAAACAGAGCGTGGTTCATAAATTCCCATTTTGAAAGAGCTGATGAGCGCATTCGTACTTCTCCTCACTGTAACTGCACCCATGAGTCGAACCAACTCAGGCACCTTACCATGAAGACTCTCAAGAGTTTCAAAAGCTTCCTGTGCCATGTCCGACATTTCGTTTTCGGCGTCCAACGTAAGATCACGGAGCCTGCTTAACTTCGTCTCCTGACGAAAGTACTTGAGATATTTTTCAGTTTTAGGCCAGAGACAAGAGCTGAAGCCCATGCCCGTATCGTTGATATTATCAGGTGTGGTCGTGTCCATGTCATCGTCGTCGTCATCGTCCAACAACAAATCCCCCTGACTTTCGTTATCTATTCCAGCTCCAATTGAACTTGATGATTGCTTTCGATTTTTAGAACTTGAACTTTCAGCTTGAGGATCAGTATCCATCTCAGGGCTGGTTTCATTCCCAACTGAATATTTACCAGCTTCCTCTTCAACAATTAAACTTGGTAAAACGTATGTACCATATGTCTGAGCCATCGTCAAGTTAATGCTTGATGGTTCCAGGTCTAAAGTTGTTGTGAGCTCAAGAGGAATCACTGCAGAAACATGTTCATCTTTTAGCATTCCAGTTCTGTTCATTGTAACACTGGCATCAATGTCAGGGCTGGTTTCATTCTCGGCTGAAGATTTGCCAACTTCCTCTTCAACAATTAAACTTGGTAAAACTTCTGTACCATCTGTCTGAGCTCCCGTACAGTTAATGCTTGGTGGTTCCAGGTCTAAAGTTGTGAGCTCAAGAGGAATCACTGCAGAAACCTTTTCATCGTTTAGCNTTCTGTACCATCTGTCTGAGCTCCCGTACAGTTAATGCTTGGTGGTTCCAGGTCTAAAGTTGTTGTGAGCTCAGGAGGAATCATTGCAGAAACATGTTCATCTTTTAGCATTCCAGTTCTGTTCATTGTAGCACTGGCATCAGCACTCATAGGCACACTGAAGGTATTTTCTTCAGGTCGAATATTTGACAAAGACCCGATGTATGTTGTATTACACTCTTCTCTAGCAATATCATCGTAGAACATGGACGTTTGCAATTCCACTGAAGCCTTTCCAACTGGGGAAGGAGACCGAATAGGGGAAGTTTGAATTTCAACTTCAGCTCTAATGATTGCTGGAATAACTGGAAATATCATTGGAGACGTCTGAGCATCGCATTTGGTTACATGTTTTGGAATTGCAGGTGTCCTTGGCATGAAGTCCCTTCGAGGCATTGGTGAGGTTGCTACGTCAGCTGAATGCTTGATGACCTTCTTCCCTACCGGCTCGAACACTCGAGATAACGGTAAAGGACGCTTCGGAGTTTTCGCTGAACCCAAAAACATACCAACTCCAGTACTTGTAGTCCTAGGCAGAGCTTGTACAGAATTCTTATCTGAAGCGACGGTAGCAGGCCCTTTTCTCATAAATGTTGGCAATGGCGCCTTTGGCGGATGAACGACAATTCTTTGTGGTGGTTCATCTGCCTGTTGAGGAGACGGAGTCTTCGTTTCAAGATCTACAGAAGTAACAGGAAGTGGTTCCTGCTTTTGTTCTATGAGCTCTATCTGTAATCTTTCTCGCTTTTCCATCGGTTCTGGAGGAATTGGAGGCACTCTTCCTATAGTTCGTTTACCAAAAAATGGAGTTCGTTCGACTACAGATGGGACAATGAAATTTCTGAAAGTAAAAATAAATACATCACTTTATGTGAAATAATATTTACATTTTAGTCGCAAATGATATTTATTTTGGTTGTGTCTACTTACGCTTGTTGTCCAGCTTCAACCTCCTCTGAGCCACTGCTACTGTCAAAGAAAGTTACCCCAAATGTGGTATTGTTCGCATTAAATGTTTTCTCTGGACTCGTACATCTATCAGTGAATGCGTCCACGAGACTCATATTCGTTTTGCTCCGAATAGTCTACGTTCGTAAGCCCATCTGATGGTGTAGTCGGTGGAACTGAAACGGGCTCGGACTCACACATACTAACACGGTCATCCCCAAATGTGGTATTGTTCGCATTAACTGTCTTCTCTGGACTCACACATCTATCAGTGGATGCATCCACGAGACTCATATTCTTTTCGCTCCGAATAGTCACGTTCGTAAGCCCATCTGATGGTGTAGTCGGTGGAACTGGAACGGGCTCGGACTCACACATACTAACATGGTCATCCCCAAATGTGGTATTGTTCGCATTAAATGTCTTCTCTGGACTTACAGATCTTACAGTGAATCCGTCCACAAGACTCATATTCTTTTCGCTCCGAATAGTCACGTTCGTAAGCCCATTTGATAGTGTAGTCGGTGGAACTGGAACGGGCTCGGACTCACACATACTATCACTGTCATCAATCTCCATATCCTGTGGGCAATGTACAGAAACATCCTGAGGCTGAGCTGAATAAAACGATGTGTCCGTAACTGTGGTGGACGTAATTCCGCCACTATCCTCCATGGAATCAGTTTCTTCACCAGGCTTCGGCGGTTTCAAGAATTCCCTTTAAAAACATAATCAAATAAAAATTATTACCTCAAACCCCACTAAAAATACCCGTTCCATTCCATGTGTTCATTTACAAAACACTATTATAATCGTAAAATATATACTTTCTGCTTCCAAAAATCAATGTTGGTCAAACATTAAAATTACTTTTCTTACCGAACATGTGTCATATTGGACGAAAAGCTGACCCTTTTCCGGAGAGTACCCGTAGGCTCCGGAGCCAATGTCACTGTTTCATTAGCAGAGTCACATGGATCGTTCCTTGATTTTAGAATCTACAAACAACCACAAAAGAACAATTCTCTTATTTAATATTGTCATTTGTCATTCAAACTTAAAATTAAAGCCGTCTATAATGCGGAACAGTCAACTACATCATAAAATATTATTTAGAGTATAATTAACACGAATTTGGTATTTTACCGAAGGACGTCGAGGCGGTCGTTCCCGTTCCTGTCGTTCGTCACCTTCCATTGTAACGACGGCTGCGGCTGCGACACGTGGTCACTTTAATACCAAATCAATCAGTTTTAACAATCACTGCAAACACAAAATCACAACAAAATAAATAATTATTAAAAAATCGGTTGAAATACAACAACCTAATCAAACAATCTGATGACATTTCAACGACACAAAAAGCAAAGGTAGAACTAAAATGTAAACTATCCATTTTACAAAACTAAACCCTACTTTCAAAGCACGTCAAAAATCTCGGACTCGAAAATTAGAACGTCTTTCCAAAAAATTAAAATTAGTAAATTACAAAAAATTAAGGAAAACAAAATTTTACCAAAATCACACCGTGTTTTTGTTCCCACTTGCTCGTTTTCCCTCGCACAACAACGGACTTTTCACTTCAACTGCCGCAATAAAACCCAAGCATTGTCCTTATTAGATTCTCCTTACCTTTCACTATACAAATCCCATAATAGAGTAGTCAATGGCGTGTACTAGATTCTTTGTAGTTGAAGCGCACGTTGCGCACGCGCTTAAGTATTAGAATTTTTAAAGTGAAAGGTATTAGTTCTTTCTATTTTAAGAATGTGAATTCGTCAATCTTAACATTTCGTCGAGTCGGCTTGATTATTTGGATGTCAGCCCAATGTTAAACACGCAGTTGGAGCTCGACAGGGAAACAGACGAGAGGAAGGAGAGGTTATTCTCCAGTTAAATTAATTTTATCATTCAACGCAATTTGGAATTAACGCAATTTGATTCCTGACTCTGCTCATGAACGTTACGAACGTGTAATCAGTGGTTTTAAGAGGGCGGAGTGAGTTTAATGACAAAGTCATTGTCATTTTAGAGTCAGATTTATTTTATATCGTGGTTTTAATTTTCTATTCTTGCCAGCAAAAAGCTCAACTTGTGCGTATCTATTCTTGACCTTTGATTTTGATGACAATTTACTAATTTAGACGAATGATTTAGTTGGTTTGTTTGTACTTTTGAAACTTAAAGGTAAGCATTTATTTATCCAAGCTCTGTTCATTTAGTTTGATAGATTTGTGTGTTCTGAATAAATGTTTGGCGTAAGTGATCAGATAACAATGTTTTATATTAATTTTTTGATTTTCCTTTACAGAAAGTGACGATGAGGTCAAGAAGTATTGTTGTTCCTTTGGCCTCCTTGGTGGCCGTGGTTGTAGTCATTTTTACTATTGGTAATGTGCATTTGCATTATTTCCAAAATAACTCAAGCTTGTCAAAAGGTAAATTAATTATTAACGCTGTAACACTCTTTGGCCGTAGTCAGCTTGTATAGACCTCACTGAAAAGAGCTTTAAGAGACCCTGTTGAATGTTCACAAAAGAGTGTTTGAAAAACGCTACACGCCAAATTGTCGTACAAATAGAGATAGGAATTTTTAGAAGCAAAGATTCAAATTATTACGATAGCTTTGCAATTTGAGGTTTTTGCTCAGAGCTAGAGGTCACGCACTCGACATCGACACTCTTCATCTTTTGTTAGCATCGTTTTTGCAATCATGCATTCGAAGCATGTAAGGAACGAAGCATGTCCATGATGCAGCCTTCACATGTATGTCTTTACGAGTCTTATCATGATCATGAAGGAATTGGGCTTGATGACCTTGACGGAACTAAACGAGTTCATTTGGTATCTTCAAGAAGCGTCTTTTAGTTTTTTGCATTTTTGTGCAATATCCCGTTGATTAGCTTTAAATGGATTGCTTTCTGCTTCTTTTTGACCTTTTCAACTGTTGCATGTTGGAGCTGGAACATGGAGCTCACAAAGAAATTGTGACAAAGGGCGTTGAAGTTGAAAGTCTTTAGGTCAGCGAAATCGTAACAAAAGGCAAAAGGTGATGTTGGTTGAAAGATAGTGTCACGTAGCCTCGTTACAACATATAAGAAATTATGTATCATATCAGCAATATCCTGCCTTTATACAAGATAAACACTTTAAACACTAAAAATCATGACTCATTATTTGAGCAAAGGATTAGACTATTCTTATGGAATGTCGTGGTGAATGAAGCTTATGTACGACTTCAGCTACTATGAACGCATGTTATCGAGATTCGAGAACGTAGCACTGCACACTAAGGAAAAGAATGAAAAACATATGACTTTGGTTTGGTTGTGCTGCAATGACTAATCCTACTAGTGTCAACAGCATAGCATGATTGCTTTAATTTCGATTTTTATGACGCATTTATTTTGATCAGCTTGTTATTGTTGCAAACAGACAGATTTTTTAAATTATGATTATGATATTTTTTCCTTTTGTAAATGATTATACAGAAAGTCACGCTGCTGCTGCGTCTGGACCTTACATTGTGACTTGGGATGACGATGATACTGTGTTGGCAAGTAGCAGTGAAGAGAAAACAGTAATAACTCAGCGACCTTCTATTCTTGGGCGGAAAAGATGCACTTATGGTCCATCATATTGGTGCCATAATATAACTCAAGCTAGCGAATGTCACGCTGTGAAGCATTGTATCAAGAAAGTATGGGAAACCCATACTGCCCCATTGCCCAAAGACGATGACAATGTCTGCAAAATTTGTAAGGACATGGTTCAGCAAGCTAGAGATCAATTGATTTCGAACGAGACGCAAGAGGAAATCAGGGAAGTCTTTGAAGGATCTTGTGCGCTCATTCCAATCAAATTGGTCGCTAATGAATGCAAAGAACTGGCGGATAAGTTTATTCCTGATTTGGTCGATGCTTTGGCTTCTCGAATGGACCCTCAGGTAAACTATAAAAATCATTCAAAACTAAAATTTTAATAAAGAAGACTGTGCAAAGTTTTTTTGTATTTTTAGATGGTTTGTGCCATCAGTGGCCTCTGCAATTCTGTGCGAATTGACGAAATGCTCGGTGAAATGAAAACAATTAATAACCAAAACACAAAACTTGGATCAAAATCGAAAATTAATCTAGGCACCGACAGCTGCCCAAAATGTAACCATTATGTGGGGAAAGCGTTGTCCTACTTACAACAAGAAGATAAGCACGCCTTGTTGATGAAACTTTTGGACTTGTGTGGGGACCTTGGTTCATATTCTGATTCCTGCAGACGCGCTGTCACTGAAGAATTTGATGGACTTTATGGTCAGCTTCATAGTGATAGAGCAAATTCTTATCAAATGTGCGGTTTAGTTGGTCTCTGTCAAGTGGAAACGTTGCACAAAGTTGGTTTATCCAGTCAAGATTCTGCTGTTAGGAAGTGGACTCCACCAAAAGACGATGACCTTCCTTGCGATTTCTGCAAGGACTTGGTCTCACACGTGCAAACGTGGATGGTGGCTAATACGACCAAAGAAGAATTTGAAGATGTCCTTCGAGGTATTTGCAAGCAGAGTGGAAAGTGGAAGAGTGAGGTAATGATTAATCAGTCATTATCATTTTATATTCATTTTATTTGTTAGTTATTGTTTTTGGCATTCGATTTTCGTTGTGTTCTTGTGTTATGTTCAAAGTATTAATTTTCTTTATTTTTCAACAGTGCCTGCATCTCACAGACGAATATGCAGACAAGATTTACAGATTGCTCGTCGATGAATTGGACGCCGGTGCTTTATGTCAACGTATTGGGGTTTGTCCGAATGGGAAAAAATCAGGAAATGGTCCGCTCTTGACAATTCTGCCTGCTCTAAAACCAGATTCTAGCGAAAACGAACTTCCAATGTTATCCCTTACCGCTGGAGAACAGTTAACTGGTGATGATGAAGTTTATACTGCTGCAACTCTACAAAACGGTGAACAACTGGCAGGAGATGATGAAATTTATCCTATTGGAACTTTACAAAATGGAGAACGCATCGCTGGCGACGATGAAACGTATTACATGGGAACCTTGCATCCTGGTTCCAGATTCACGGGTGATGATGAAGTGATTCCACCGAAATCAACTCCGATGTGTCAGTTCTGTGAATTTGCTTTGCACACCTTGCAAACCTACATTGATGACCCTACGAATGAAGCGAAGGTGAAGGAGGCCGTTGACAATCTTTGCAATAAGCATCTGCCGGCTGAAATGGCAAGCCAGTGCAATGAATTCATTAGAGACTATGGGGACAGTATTATTGCTTTGATTGCGCAACAAGTTGATCCATCCACGGTTAGTTACTTTACACTAATGAATGATGTTTTTATGACTGTCTACTGTAATAGTATTATCATTCATTTCTCAAATCCTGTATTTGAATATTTTCAGATTTGTCCAGAAATTCATCTTTGCCTCAACACTCGTCAGAAGCCATCGGAGCAGCAAATCGCACAACCGAATAAACTGAAGGATATCCCGACCTGTCCCCTGTGCCAATTCACAATTGGTAAATTAATTGAAATGATTGGGAAAAACCACACTAAAGAAGCAATCGATCATGCAATGGAAAATGTGTGTTACATTCTTCCTCGTTCAATCTTGAACGACTGCCTTAGTTTCATGAAGAACTATGGGGACCGTGTCGCAGAAATGATTCTTATTGAAGGCACCACTCGCGAAATTTGCTTCGCTCTTCATTTATGTATTTTAGGTACTTCTCAAACTCCAACCATCGCAGTACCCCAGAAGAAAATTGTCGTGGAACAGCTTCCTTTCGAAAGATACATTCCACAACCCCTCGTGGACATTGATTCAGTCAAAGTTCGAGACGAATACATTAAGAACGTAACAGCCAAGGAAAACGCACATGAATCGTCTTCTGTCTCTGCAATCAAAGGTGATTCACCAACATGCGTCATTTGCGAGTTTGTGCTGACTCAACTGGATAACGCCTTGGAAGACAATTCCACTGAAACCGAAATCAAAGAAAAAGTTGAACGAATTTGCACATTCATGCCGAAAACTGTGAAGAAGCAGTGCACGCAGTTTATTGACATGTATGGAGACATGATCATAGCATATTTGGTTCAGAATTTGGATCCTGCTGAAGTTTGCATTCGAATGGGAATGTGCAAAGGCAATGGTAAGCTGCAAAAATAATTATCATGTAAAACATTTGTACTGTACTTGCTTTCATTGCCTTTAATTTGTGTCCGTTTCTTGCTTCTTTAATGTCGCATAGCTACTCTGAAGCTCAGCAAGTGCCAGTTGTGTGTGTTAATTGCGGAGTCGCTTGCTTCCATGATGGAAGACCCTACCGTGGAAATTAATCTGGATAAAGTGATAGAGCGTATTTGCCCAGTAATGCCGCATGGATACCAAGATCAGGTCAGTTGAGATCACTTTGATGAAACGTTCCATTGATTTCACAATCACAATTCTAAATATCCCATCTTCATTTTTTATAGTGTCGTGAGCTGATTGAAGACTATGGGCCATACATTATGAGTCTTTTGGGTCAAGAGACTGACAAAGGTCAAGTTTGCCCAGTACTTGATCTTTGCCCTGCACCTGCTTAAGAAACAGAATCTTAAATACTACTACGGGATCAACGATCAAACTTCGCATTAATTTACTATACAATGAATCTTTACTCAAAAGTTGAGGCGCTAATTCATCTTGCACATCTTGAACCTGATTTTTTCTTCACTTCTATATGAATCTTAAATAGATAGTGAAACTTTATAACATTTTTTCAACATTCCTCGAACCATTTTAATGAACAATCTTACAATGAATTGACTTAAAATCTTGTTTAAGCCTACTTATGAACTCCGCCGTATTCAACAAATTGTTAGTATTCTTGATTATTAATTATTGCGTACCTAATTATAATTATTGATTTAGTTATACTTACTATTTTGATTGTTGTTACTTTTACTATCTTTTAGCTTTGCTTTCGTGACTTATTATTCAAAATATTTAGTTCCTGCTTATGTAAAAATGTCGGAAAAGTAATGATATTTTAAAACCATCGAAATGTCGTTGAGAAGTATAATAACGTCGTAAAATCGTTGACATTCTTCGTGCTGTCTCGTACTAAATATATCAATATATATTTAATTGTTATATTGCTATCCATTTTATGAAATGTATGAGGGGTGACCTTTGACGTGCAACAATAAAGTCACAAATTGTTTGTTACCGAACAAGTTACTGACATTTTAATATCTTGATTCTTGTAATCATTGTCTGCGACTGCATATTATAAATATAAAAAAGTAACTATAAAAATTCGAAATCACAATACAAGATTCAGTTCAAAATTACAATAAAAACTTCTTTCACATTCAATTTACATTATCTCGTTTTTCAAACAACCATTTAAAATAAGAAATAAGCGTATATAATTATTGCCCGGCCCTCGTACAGAGTTCTAGTATACAATATCCGATATTATTATAGTATGTGTATGACTGCAAACTACAAATTCAGTCTAAATCTTTACAGTACGAGTACGGCAAAGAAAAACAAAAATGCTACATTATAAAAGCTCCATTATCACGTCGCGCCAAGATGCAATAGTCCAGGAATCCAAGAATCCATTGTTGTCCAGTTTCATTGTTTAAGGTACAACGGCAAAAATTAATTTAGAAATTAGGTACACATTTTGAGCAAGTGAACCCGCCGAGTATGGCGATTCAGAGCACACAACCGATTGAATCCTCGTTTACATTTTTTGCACAGGAAGGTACTATTACCATTAACAGTTTCTTTTTGATCGGTATTCTTCACATTTATAGTTTCCTCTTGGCTATCCT
>JABASF010000380.1:0-44281 GCA_019776145.1 Harlomillsia oculata | reverse complement strand
ATGATTTCATGATTTCATGATCATTGATCAATCAAGAACCGAACTTCTGACCGATAGATGCAATTTGTAAGGAGTAATTTAGCCCTGTCATGCTATGTCTATGTACTAACTTAATTGTTTTCTTTTATTGTTAACTGTACTTAAACATATTCTGATTGAGTAAGAAATTGGTTCGAGTGTACTGTTTTTCACCGGAACGGTATAACTTGAGCATCATATTTCATATTCGATGGAATAAGATTTTTAAAAAAAGTCATTAAATCACTTTTTCCGCATTTGAATCATCACGACTGTGTAAGTCAACAGGACGCTCATAAACTACAAAAAAATTTATAAATAAATGATCATCATGTCAATTACTAATTACAATAACTACGAATAAATATTAATTTTGAGCACAAACCGATCCTATGAATGCATACGATACTGTAAAAAACCGACCGTCTCCCATGCCAATGTCACTATGAAGAATCCAAAGGTAGTCGTTGTTGTGCATATGCTGTTTCCTTTGATAAGTGTGACACAGAATTTTTGCCTTGAAGATTTTGACCTTTGAAAACAATCACGAACTATAAAAATAATGTTAAGTGCTCGTGCAACTGTAATTTTAGTACCTGATTATGACACTCTGCTGAAATGATAAGTATTCCAAAATTAAAACAAAAATACACAAACATTGTCATCCGAAAAGGCAAGTTGGTGGATCCAATCATATCCACAGAATTTTGGGCAATGAAAATGACAAAGCACACTACAAACCAAAATAAAACCGGACCCAGAGTATTGTTTATGACGTTGAACTTGGCTTTTAACGAAATGAAAGTCTGAATGTCTTTCTCGTAATCACCAAAATTCTTAGCTTGCGTTTTGTTGATGTTCCTGCAATACGAGAGCAAGGAAAGTGTCAACGGGAGCAACGCGGATGATCCAAAAATGTCAATGGTCACCCATTTTAGCACATGAAGCATGAGGGCTAAAACAGAAAGTCCTTTTGGAAAGTCATAATAATTGATCGTTCCGTTACTGTTCGTGGGCATTGAAAAAAATTCGTGAAAAATTCCACTGCTCGTAAAGTAGGACTCAAAATCATCAAAGAACCCCTGGTAAATCGTGAATCCCAAGCAACTCAAATGTACAATGCAACTATAGAATACAAATAACTTCCAGTTACCAGTAGAATCGTTGCGACTTCTGAGTTTCAGAGACTCCAACTTGAATGACACTGCAAACAGTGTGTCACTCTTTCCCGTGTTTCTGTCTTTTAACTCGGCTTCCGACCTTAGAATTTCCAAAATCACATCTTGTTTAGTCCACACAATGTAGAAATAGGAAATCATGAGACCCATCTCCACAATGGACAAACAAACGTCGAACAACGAAGTTGGATCTTGTTGACCATCTTCAGTCTGGTAGTACGAGGCTGAAGTTTTGATGAAATGCAACGAATTTATCAGCAAAATTGCTATTATAAAAAGACAAGCCATTTTTTGCACTTTGTAACACCGTAAAACAATTGTGTTTCCTCCGATTTTTGTTACTCTGAAAGGAGTCAAGCCTAAACAGAATGTAAAGTTGAAAAAAGAGCTTAAGCAAACGTGAACTGAAGGGAACGTCATTGTCATGCTCATTCCTGAATGTACTGAATGCTAATATTCACGTCCCATAAGGTCTGAAATGCATTAATAAATTGCTAGCGGTTCCAAGTACTCCTCACTTTTGCATGCAAATACTTGCCATCATTGATTTCTTCATCAAATGCAGGTATATAACAAAGCCTACTTGGATTAACTGGTGACGGTGACATGCTCTGAAGCTCTGATCCTTGTTCTTGGAGTTGGGGTCGTCCGTCCGGTCGTCCCGTTCATGTTAATCTTGAGTTAATACATTACAAATAACATTCTTATTCTATTTTTCATGAAACAAGTGCTTTTATTTTTGGCATGACTATGTCCTTCTTTCCTTTGGACTTTTGACCACTTCGACCCTACTAATCTATCCTAAGAAGGCTTTCTTGTCCTTAACAGCCTTTGAATGTCTTCCTACATTTCCATAAGTGGAATGTGCACAGAAAATAATGTTCTATGTTCAACAATCACAAAAAAACCAAAATAGCCGTTTTTGAGGTGGAACGCACAGCGCACATGTCATTTCGTTTGTAATGGCCGGAGCCGGAATATGGGACCAAGCTGTAGCAGCAAAATCCGCATTTGAAAGCCCAATATCAAGAAAATATGTCTTTTTTGAGCAAATCATTGCGGAACTATCAACACCTACTTGAGTTTGACGACTATCCCAAGTCGAAATACAAACATGAAATCTTTCCACTCAAGTTCAGCACATGTCAAATCAACACAACTTGGTGCTTCTTGAGATCAAAACCCGTTTAAATCAATAAAAAATCCAATTATGAAATAAATTAATAATGTATTTCGACTTGAGTCATACATCAGTTTTGTAAGTATAAAGAGAACTTCTCAACGCGTCCACTGAGGAATGCAAATGGAATATTTTTTGCTTAACGTATTATAGCTTATAGCTTCGTGCAACTAATCGTAAGGAAAGTAGGGATTATGCACTGTCAAATTAAAATGTGAGTTGTCTATGTTTTGGCTGGAAGATGCATGGAAACAAGCAATTAATAATAAATATTCATTTAGTTCAGTGGAAAAGTTTCTACGCATTTTAGGTTTAGGTTAGGTTTAGGTTAGACAGTACGGGGAAAGTATGCATTTAACTTTTAGTAAGATACTCGGGAGGTCGACGATGAAAATATTGCTAGCATTGTTTTGGGTTACCACTGTCATATGTTCTAAGCAGTCCAGTTCGAATTCGTTGTTCTCGAAATTTCCAGACTTTCGTCCTTTACTGAACGATAACTACTTGTTCAACATTGTGGATTTGACAGGGGAGATGGACACACTTGACATGACCACGGATTTGTGTGGTCATCTTCCAAAGCGTCACAACTTCGTGGTTATGGTGTCAACAAAACTTAGGAGCTTTAAGCAGCAATTAAAACCCAACACCTTTGATTGTCGATTCATCCAACACGAGTACAACTTTTACATGCTCCCTAACAATTCTGAAGAAAAGCCGGGGTCGAAGTTGCACCACGATGCTTATTATTGGTTGAGATTGAATTTTCCAACATCTCATAATTGGAGAAGACGCAATCGTTCAAAGGATTTGAATATTATCTTATCAAAGGCATGCGTTCGCGTTGTACATGAAGAAGCCAAGTACCTGTACGAGCACTTCTACTGGATGAAAAGCCCGCTGTACTTCATCACTCAAGACATGATTCATAATCATAATGAGGTACGAGTTGTTTTAGATCAATTAGATTAGTGGAAAAACATAACTGTAAGGTGACTTAAGGTTCATTCGGATATTAATAATAGGTTTTATCTTTAGGGGAATGGATTTTTAATCTTCTGTCCGTCCACTTCAAACTCGAGTCCATGGAAGGTCATCAGGAAATTTAATGTAGAAACCTCTGAACAATGTGCCGGTAACTTGAACAATAGTCGAAATGCAATATCGGTCGTTGGAAGACCTATTAAAGTTGTCCGCTCGGGAGAAAGAATCCTCGGGGAACACAACTTTCTCGAATTTCTTCTCAGCTACCTGTCCCAAAAATTCGGGTTGCGGGTAGCAGCGGCACAGAAGTCCACCTCGCAACCGATTATAATATTACAATCGAAGATGTACAATGTCGACGTATCCGAAGAAGTGCTCGCCGTGCGAATTTCTAGCAAGGTTGGAGATGCTCTGACAATGGAGGATATCTACAACTTCGCAGCGTACTTTCGTGGCCTCACACCTGTCCCAGGAGAATCAACCATTGCGGTTTCACATCTAACCCAGGTGCTACTCTATTGTGAATTGGCGAATAACACAGCTGAAGAAAGGAATATATTTCGACCCTGGATTAAACCGTTCTCTACTCCAGTTTGGATAGCTTTCGCAGTGAGCATGATCGGAGTGGCTGTTTTCGAAACCAGAAAAAATTGGAAGGACTTTGTTTCCGAATTTCTGTTGGTTTGTGGAGTCATTCTGAAACAGGTCCCCCCTAGGAAATCGGGTTATTTCCTCACAGTACTTGTTTTCATTGGTATCGTGCTGGAAACAGCTTACGAGACCTTCATCACGGCGGAATTTCTTGTTCCACCGGAGCGATACGTTTTTCCATCAATGGTTGAATTGTTGGATGCTGGTTACAACATCACGGTCATTTCAACTGGCAGTGACATTGACCCCGCAGGAGGATTGAAGGAAGCCTTGAGTAAAAGCATGCTGGATGCAAAGTTATCTCGTTTCTATAAGAAGTACAAGGTTGCCCACAAATTTCACAACACCACAAATGCAATAATCATAGACACGAAATGTCCGGATATATCCGACATGTTTAAACATGTTATACAAATGAATGACGTCCGGTTTTTTCGGAACGCTTATCTCTTTTCAGTTGCTGAGTACAAAGTCGCAAGACCAGCGTTGGCAGCACTTTCGCAAAATGGGGCAATTTTTCCTAGTAGTGATTTGCGGAGGAAATACGAGATGAGTTGTGCATCTGTGAAGCAGCCATTAGGTGAAGAACCTGTTAACCTTTTGTTTTTCGGCCGATTTCACGATGTTTTGAGTAATGCTGCAAATAATTTGATGACTTTTGGCTTAATCACTGCTCGCTACAATTTGGAAAAATACTATAAAATGACGTCTTTACAGCATGATTGGTATAATGATTACGATATGATGGGCCCTCATGCTTTGTCATTCCAAAGTAGCAAATTATCCGCCTGCATCTATGTTTGCATGGTTCTTCTTCTCTTCGCATTCCTTGCGCTCATACATGAAAGTCGGGGTCTGCTTATCCAAACGCCACAGTTTATTAAAAATTTGGAAACGTACTGCCTTTTTGTATGGGTAACTGGTCCCAAGCTTTACAAATTAGAGCCTAAACTTCATTCTGACCTAACCAATCGGAATTAGGCAGCAAGGCTACATGTCTATAATCACTTTTAATCATCAAATAGATGCATATATGTACTGTAGCTTTAATTAAATTTTTACGTCAGTCATTGTCATTACGTATAGTAAAACAAAAATGTTAGCAAAACTGGAACCATGAATGTTTAGCACGCTCGTCTTTCGTCGTGAACAACGAGGACCTAAAATTAAAATACACGTAATATAAATCATCTCGTGTTGTAAAGTCGTAATCACATGAATAAAAAAATTAGTGTAATTAGAAGTTGACTCACCTGTGTTGAAATCATGTTGGGAAACCCAGCTACGAAATCCTCCAGAGTGTCCGGAGGCGGGCCGGATGTATCCGGGTGAATTATTCTGTCAAAGGGGTAACCCATTGGTCGAAAGTCGGGGTAGAGCCCTTTCATAGTTCCACAAAGCACAAATGCTCCCATGTCACGAGTCCCCATGTCAATCCCTTTATTGTGTCTGGTGTCCAAGTCATGATCAGTGAGCATGACGAATAAATCGTAAGGAATTCCGAGTCGTGATCCTTTAGGAAGGATTAAATTATGCGGCCAGCCACAAAGACACTCTTTCCCACCATTCACTTCGCACATCATTTGCCGACTCATCTCATCTAACCCCATTTGCCAATTTAGGACGACGGAGGATTCGTTTGATCTTCTTGTGATGACATTTAAACCCGGATTCACTGTAACAGAATCAAAACGGGCTGAAAAAGACTACATTTCTTAATACAACATGACGAAATTGAATTCTTACAATAAACGGTGAACATGTCCAGCATCATAAACTGGTGTCTTTGTTCTTTCAGTGCCACTTTGGAACCATGGACGTTTATACGCGGTGCTATGAACATTCGAACAGTTGCTTTTGTATGTCGATCGCTCATCTATATAAACTTACAAATGCTCAGTTAAGTTTCAAAAGTTTGACTCTTTTAATAACGACAGAGAAAAAGGACAATTTTACCACTGTAATGTCATGGATGAAACGACAGTGATTCAACATTGGTCCGGAGTAAGTGAGTTCCGGTTTGGGAACATTGTGGTCTCTACATTTTTCAAATCCAGAAGGATTCAAATAATCCCATGACCAGTACGTTCGAAACTGACCAGGGAAATGTTCGTATCCCTTCGTCCTTGTTACTACACTCTGTATTACAATTCCAGGCCAGCTCAATGGAAAGTCACCCTAATGAAAAATCCAGTCAAAAAAAATGAGAAAATAGTGCAGCAAATGGTAAACAATAAAAAAAATTAGCTCAGGGTTCAGGGTTTGGGAGTTGCACAGTACCCCAGTGATTCTGTACGGTGGCTGTTTGCTTTTGATACTCAGAAACAGGTTATCAAAATCCTGATGATATGGATAGAAAATGGCTTCGTTCATTGACGTTTGAAAAGTGAGCATTCTGATATATTTCATCTGGATAAAAAGTAGAAAAATAAACATTTAGAAACTTGATTCATTACTAATTATTGATTACTTGATGCTTACAAATCCATCAACGGTGCTCGTTCCGATGATCCAATGACCAAAGTTGTGTAGACCCAAAAACCCGTAATACTTAGGATTCACTGACCACTGAGCGGCTTCGAGGACGTCACCGAAAATGTCCGCACCTTCGTATGTGGTCAGGTCGATTTGTGATCCGTTTCGCTAGAATAATGGTTTTCATATTAGAATATAATAAGGATAATAAAGATAAGGGATTAAGACATGGGAAAATTAATACCAGACGCGACTTACGGTTCGTAGGTAGCCAGTGTTGGCTGCTTCCACAAGTCTCTGAACAATAACAATGAAATCAGGTTGTATGTTCTGATTGACAATGCCACTATTAAAAGCTGCTTCAAAAACTACATTTCTCATGGAGTACACTTTTTCGAAACTGATAACTCCAACATTCGGGATTCCATTGGCCAACAGATTTGCATTGTATCTTGCCAGGATTTCATGGTGAAAGAGCCAAAGAAGTTCTCCGCGACGATCCGGTCGAAACGGCTGTGCCGCAAATCGAAAGTAAGTGTGCCACATGAAATGAAAAAAGTTGATTCCCAAGTCGTTTGTGAAATAGTTCACCGCTGCATCATCTGGAACCACTGATTTTTGATAAATCGTGGATCTCATTGTGCAAATGGACTCTTCTCCAAAAATGTCAATCCATCTCTTCATGTGTTTCGGGGGAATGTGAATCCCCAATTTTCCCGGTAATCCAAACACAATCATACTTCCAACCACGCTCAGTGTCTTCTTCACATTTTGCCAATGAGGTGGACCCATTGCAATTTCAGTTAGGATATTCTGTGTCCTGTTTGGAGCTAAACACATCACAATTACAATTTTCATCATTGCTAAAAACGACCAATAAACATTTTAAAACTATTATGAACACCAACCCAAAACTGCCTTCATGGTTCGTACAAGACACATGAATTCCTGATCACTTATTCCATTTTTGTACTGATTTGGGCACGATGATGTTAGTTTCCAAAGATGACGGGCTTGTTAAAAAATAGCACAAATCAAAATATTTCAATTTTGCAATCAAAGTTTCATGAATGGATTACAAATGTTCTCAGTTCTCAAATCGTAAAACTCACCCATTGCCTCACTCCTTGAGGCTTCATCAAGTACGTGGAAAACGTCATCGATCTCGTCCTCCTCCAAATCAAACTCGTCGTTGATTAAAGATCTCACATGTGATATAAAGTAGATTAACAAAATCGTCAATGAAATTTTGATTTGCATGTTTACAACTATGTATTTTTCTTGTGCTCCCGTCGCTACAACTTGACGAAAGAAATGCATTTTACAGAAACAGTTAAAGTTAAAAACCCCATTTATTTCCAATTTCCAAGCCTGATGAGACCCTTAATTGCCTCTACAATAAAAATAGCTCATGCTCAACGTACATTAAGTGTCAACGGTGCAGTTGACCTTTAATGGTCCTGGAAAACATGCAGACTGGACATTTTTACTGTAATTTTCCAATGCATCCAGTTAGAATGGGGCAATGCAATACAAGCCAGCCAAGAAATGAATAAATGAATGAACGGTTTCCTTTCATTTTGCTTTATTTTAATTTTAGCTTCAGTCCTTCGACTCCAATTTCAACTACTCCAGATTTGAAGTTCCAATAATGAACCTTGAAAGATAGAATGGATCACCTATTTTCCTGAGAAGGAAAGCATGAGTCATCTTATAGACACGGGAATAAAAAGAAGAGAATTGAGGAAACGACTGAAACGAGCCAAAAGGGGCCCTTTTAGCTTAAGGGATTCCCTGAAACATGAACCCTTTTTTGTATTGTTGGTTTGTTATTGTTATGCAATGTTTGTGATGCCGTTGGCCTTCACCCTCCTCAGTCAAAACCTTTCCATCCAACAAGAAACAACGAGCAGTTATTTATTTTCCGTGTCACTTGTCACATCATCAAATCTGAGTAAATTGACAATTTTGGACGTTTTTCCCAGTTTCAAACACTGTAAATTAAGTCATATTAAGGTTTTGATAGCTTTTATCATTTCCGTCCTCAGAAAACGGATAAGTCAGTACAAGTTTTTTGTGTTTTTATACAGATTTTACAATTGGACCCTGACCAAAATATGGACCTTTTGAGGACGATTCATGTGTGCACATGGCTTGTTGTCCTATGTCACGATTGTCATTCGCTACCGTCACTTTTACGTGCTCAACGTCAATCGTCGGAGGAAATAAGTCTTCTCCTGGACCCGACTGAACAGCTGACACATGATCAATTGGACAAGCTCGTGGTGGACAGAAGCATTTTCAATACTCCGTTTTTTCCATGTCCTCCAGGTCAAATACAAACAGGAAAAGGGCGGTGTGTTGTGAAAGCTGAGAGCATTAACATGGATGACTTTGTATTGGAGAAATTGAAAGAAATGACCAAGGACGGTGCATTTTCCAAGAAACCCCACAGTAGAGTTCGTCCGAAAGGGCACAAATCAAAGTTGACGACGACGACGACGACTCTTGCACCAGCGACAAGCTCGGTTACAGTTACAACTCCAGCTCCGATCACTACCTCCACTACTTTGCCCGCGACAACGACAATAACGACAATGAAATCACCGGTGACTGACAAGTCTACAGTTCCTCCGATAAAACCAGAGATCATAGTTTCGTCAACGACACCGTTACCATCGACATCGAAACCAACGACGATGACAGTTCCGCTAGACACGTCACCGCTACCGTCGACGGCACATGTCGCAACTTCCCCACGACCGCTGTTGCCTCCAACCACAGCGACAACAACACCTTTTCCCAGAAAGAAACTGGAACAAGCATTCTCGTCATCAAAACGTCCACAGATAATGACGACAATATCAACGCCAATAATGACGTCACCGACAAGGATCCCATCCAAGTTCCCGGAATTCATTTTCCCGTCAGAGTCGATGCCGCATAATCCCATGACCCCAAACGCGTCAAACGAAGGAAACTTGGATTACATTTACAAATCTACTTGGGAATTAATCGGGAAAATCCGGACTTACTTTAACACTCTGGTTTAATCCTGACAAAAAGCCATATTAAGCATTATTATTTATATCTATTTACGTTTGTACTTATATAGTTTATTACATTTGAAATCCATGTTTGTAGAGTAGATTACTCAATAAAATTAGCTGTTACTGAACCGACGAGATATAAAATCGATACAGTTGAATTAATAACAAACTATTGACAAATAGGTGAGCGGACAACCGCGATCGATAAAGAAAGCACGTCTGCACGTCCCAAAGGAATGGCAATAGGTTTGCATGCATTGACCAATTTCATACCCGGGACTTTTCTTGATGTCATTTCTTTGGGTATTGTATGTAGCTTGGTTGACAAGGTCAAAAGGGCCATCAATAAGGTCTCAGCAACACGAAATGTACATTTTTTTAGTTGATTAGTTTATGGATAGACATTTATGTTCAGAAAGTTGGTCGTCAATCATTGAACACTTGAATATGGCTTGAAACGAAGACAAGAATTGTGAGGTGACCGCGTCCACGCTCCAGTCCCGTCCCAGCTCCCGACTCAAGGACGTGACCCCCTTCTCTTGAATCCCACAAGGAACGATGTGTTCGAACCAGTCCAAGTCAACGTTACAATTGAGGGCTAGGCCGTGAGTTGTCACGTATCTCCGGCAGTGAACTCCTGATCAATCAAAAGTCGTAACATCAATAATAATAATAAGTAAGATTTATAGTAAAAGTGAATGAATAAACTTACCAATGGCACATATTTTATTGTCATTAACCCAAGCTCCGGTGTGGGACACGCTGTCCACGTTGACTTGAGCAAACAGACCGAGCATTCTACATGTATGGATGGCAACTTGTTCCAAATTGGCCACAAAAGTTCGGAGTGTCATGTTCCCAAAGCTTTTCAGGTGAAATACAGGATAAACCACGAGTTGACCTGGTCCATGAAAAGTCGTCAATCCTCCTCGGTCAGTCTCTACCAATTCTGCTCCTAGCTCACTCAGTCTTTTCCTTTCTTCCAAATCAACTTTCTCCCTTAATCCCAAAGTGTACACTGCAAACATAATTGATATAATATTATGTCATTAATTTAATAATTAATAAATAATTATTTTGAATGTTATAAAGGCACCGACATGAAATAGCCCATATCGAGAAACGTCCGAATACGAAGTTTCGCGTAATTTGAGATTGCAGATTTGGAGATAAAAATTCGCAAACTTTTGGCAAAAACTTGGGCAAAAGTTCCAAATGAACTGTTCTTGTCGTATTCGACTCGTCACCTCAAAAAACGTCAAAATCTTTAAATAAAACGGTAAGTGTTCAAAATGTTGGACAAATGTTTTCATCGACTGCTGACCTCAGGAAATGTCATTAGTCCAATTGAACATTTACCGTTTTTTGAGGTGACGAGTCGAATACGACAAGAAGAGTTCATTTGGAACTTCTGCCCAAGTTTTTCAAAAGTTTGCGAATTTTTATCTCCAAATCTGCAATCTCAAATTAAGTGAAACTTGGTATTCGGACGTTTCTCGATATGGGCTATCGATTAAAAAAATATAAAAAAATTTTCATCAGAAGTCCCGTTTGCTTTACCCCAACCGCGGATTCCTCTATTTGTACATGTAGCACAATCCGCATTTTTTCATTACCGTACAATAAAACAATCAAGCAATGTGGAGCAAAACAGCTGATCAGCCTACCATACAAAAAAGTTACTGTTTTGTGTAGTAATGTTGTTACTTGATTGGATTACTGACAGTAGTATTGTAAGTCAATGTTGTAATGTCAATGTCATTGGATGTAGCGATTTTAGAGTACAAATAATTAAAGAATAATCTTACCTGGTAAGTGCTCCACAAGGACAAGTGTGTGATTATCCTCATTTCCTTTAATTAAAAGTCGTTGTTCAAGTGTCTTTTGTATGTGGAGAGCAGGTGCGTAGGCCATTTGACCTAACCGAACTATTTTAACGACTGGAAGTTTCATAATTTATTAGCAAAACACAACACACACTTTTAGAACAGTTGTAAACAAATGGTCTAAATGGAATCACAGCAGCTGATGGTAAATGTGAGCACAGATAGACATTCAAGAATGAATTTTTGGTACTTAAACAAATATAAAAACTGATTACATTTTCGTGATGATGACTTGATGACGGACGATTTCCTCTGGAATTTGGAGCGATTAACTGGACTGGAGCCTCCTCAAAAGGTCCAGCTGATTTCTGAGTCTGAGCTGAGATTCCACACACCTTCAATGCGGTCATGCCGGCTGCCGCTTCTTTCGCATTGAATAACTGCGGGTGCGGGGACGATGAGACAAATTGTCGAATGCATTACTATGTACTATCAATGTATAAGATGATAGATGACCTTTGACCCCTTATGTGATACATAAGATAAGCTGTCCGGACATTTTCACTTCCGACAATCCCTACTACAGTAATCTTTTACGATATGATTGTACCAAAGTAATGGACTATAGATTTTTTAAATAGTTTTTTGGTTTCTTCTTGTACTCTTTGCTACTTTAATTTATAGTAGACATTTCATGTTTGTTTTTAATGTACACTAATTCATAGCATTATGTACAGTTCCATACAGTGAGACATGTACTGCCAATTCTACAGCTCTTTTATACAAATCCTGTGCAATTTGCGAAGAATGAAACGGTGGGGAAATGATGTCATTAAAGATTTGCATTGCTGGCGCAATCATTGCTATGCATTTCAGTATATTTCCTTGGTTCAACAATATGTAGCTTCTACACAAATTCGTTTCCGCTAGCGTCACTTTTGCGTTTAGAAGCTGAAGATTATGCTTCGTTTTGCACGTTTTTGTTTGACAAGTCCCATTGGAAGAAGTATGCACGGACGCATTTTGACAAGTTGCACACTGGAATTTGGTCGGAAGAGATTCCAGCTCTTGATTGATTGGCCACTTGTTGTTACATGCAATGCATTTGCAATCAAACAAATAATTTTGGCGCAGATACTCTTGTCGACATTCGTATTTTTGAAGACTGTAAAGCTGGCTGTAGGAAACGACAATTTCGTCACCGGGGAGTAAAGTTTTCACGGCGATGAAAGATGACAATCCAAAAATCCCGTTTTTGATATGGACAACGTTCGGATTGCATGAATGATTAATTAGACTTGAGAGTGCAAAAATTCCCGTAGCATACGGGATACTTTCGACGGATGAACAACGGCCAGGCGTTTGCAATTTGTCAAGTGGGAATTCCTTCAAAGCATGAGCATTGTAGGGAAGACTGCTCAAATGACTACGGATTAAACCGCACACAAAATGAAAAAACGCCGGTGGATCCGACTTTTCGAAAAAATGGTTCGAAAAGTCATAAAGGATTCGTGTGAGGATTTGTGCTCGCTTTGTCTTCTGTATTTCCAGGTCGGGTGATACTTCGTGAGAAATCAAATTGTAAATCTGACCGTAACTGCTATTGGGTTGCAATTCTCCGGAAATGAAGAACCCGTGTATGATTCTTCGCCCGGCGACCCCGATGACGAACAAAGCCAAGAGTTCATGTTCAGTCGCTCCGATTGAATGCAAAGGTCCGAAGCATTTGCATAGAATTGCATGTGGTCCGGCGTTTGCGACAGTTTTACATTGCTCACAGCAAAATACGGAAAAAACGCAACTGTCGCATGGAATCCCATTCTGAATCTGCTTGAGGCAAACGTGACAATGTTCCAAGTCAAAAAGGAGCTGTTTCATCAAAACCGAAGCAAACGGCGCCTCACACAAAACACTACTTCCAGGTGGAATTGCTCTTGTTACGAGTAGTTTTCGTCCCACATCCGGGTCGCTATCAATTTTGACGAATTCAATTGGGTTTTTAACATTGTACACCGTCTCTTCGCAAAAAACCTTACAGTCTTCTTGTGTCTTTGAATAGTCTTGTGGGATGCCGGGTGAAAGCAACAACTCCTCACACTTTTTCTTCCTTTCATGCAACTTTCCATGTAGACGCTCAGGATACGACTCAGTGGCAAAGCAAAGTAGGATGTCTCCCAATGCTAATTCCCATTTCTGCAAGTCCGCAAACACGGCTGAGCGATTCGCAAAAGCAAGACTCATCTCTTCGGAATTAACTGGAGCAAATACAGAGGCAAGCGTGTAAGCTCGAATTGCAGATATGTCATCATGCTTTTTAAATGCCTCGTTTCCTAATGTTCTCAAACACGACGATACTTTCCCGTTCTTTTCAAATTCTATATGATTTATGATAAAATTATTACAATTCCAGTATTTGTTATAATATTGTAAAGTGGGGAAAACACCGAATCATTTACCCGAATCGACGGGAAACTTTTGGAGATGAGCTTCAACTTCACCTGGAAAATCGAGCAATAATTCTTGATCCAAACACGGATTTTGTGGGAGAAACTTGTGTTCAAAAATTAAACGTAATTTTCCAGCGTCCATGTATTTTTGTGAGCAAGAATTATAATTATACCAAAAGGAAATCCGGGAGACTGAACTGCTTATTTATTTATTATTTGTCGACGAGCGGCCCGAGCCTATGCCTATGCCTAATTTCCAGTGAGTTTCCAGATGATAATGCGTGTGGAAGATGAAAAGTTAAAAATAGCTCGCCGCTTGAAAAAACGTCTTCCTTCTTTTTCATACTCGCAACTCGCAACCCGGAACATGTAATAATCTAGTATAGCACGAAGTTATGTCTAATACACGGCGGGACTGTGTGTATGTAACTGTGTGTAATTAATGATGAACATGTAAGCCATTCATTTATTTAGAATTATTTAGAATTAACCGTACTTTTTAAAATCAAAGCCATGTTGGAAAGGAGTCGCATGTGAAACTGAAACTGTTCAGGCTATAACGAAGCTGTATGAAACATGGTAATTTATTAACAGTGACGGTAATGCAAGACAATAGGGTGAATGGTAACTAGTTTGCCATATTATATATTTTATTAAGGAGTTCCATTATGAATTATGATCCCAAAGCTACTGAAATTACGAATTGATTGATCCTCTGCATTTGCTCTGCATTATATTCATAAGAAATAAGAAGTATGTCAGACGTTTGTAATAGACTGGCTGTTAAAATCGTCACTTCAAAGTGTCTAAAGTATAGTATGACGGAGTCAAACAACTACCTAAAATAAACAAAGCAGTCCATTTCGTAGGATTAAAGATTAAAAAGTCTCGTTCAGTTCACACTCTAAAAATGTCGTTTCTAAGAATATTTCTATCAAAATTCTGTCTATTTCTAGCAAAAGCACTTAAAAGAGAGTTGCGGAGGTTGGCGTCTTTTTGTTTCCTGAGGCAGTTTGAAAGGACGCTTCTAACGCGTTTCTCTATTTTGACTTTTGACACTTTAGTTTATTTCCCGTGTCCATTCGCACAGCATTCACATCACACGGGCTTCAAACATCAAATAACGCTCTGTAGCTCCGTTCATCTCTTTGAGTTGCTGACAATCTTTGTTTCCAAAGCCTAACTAATTCATAATTAGTCGTTATTTATATCTTTTGTTCAGTTTCTTTAATTTAAAATGTCGTGTGAAACCCGAAATTCGGTTTACGCAAGTTCAGGAGTTTGTAGTGAGTTGCAGATACTCATGAGCATGACTCCAACAATAAACGACTCACTTTGCAGCGCTGATCGAGAAGGTATCGGTACAAAACTACTTCGATTTAAGTAAGTTAAAGATCATTGGACTGGACTGGACGGTGGACATTTGACTGCGCGCATCATCTCCACGCCAGTGGGAACATCGTTTGTTTGCTCCTTACGGATATTTAATGAATGAAAACAAGCACATTTATAGTGGAAAAGTAATAAGAATACGGGAAGACGGTTCCAAATACTTTAACTTTACTTTCTCCTTTACCGTGTGACACGACGGACGGGGTCACTTGGTTCATCTCCTGCCTTGTCCTATTGATGTGTTAACGGTCCAATTTGATGGTATTTCTCACCTTCCCCAGAGAAGAACTCATCCCTTGAACGTTTTCAGAGTTATCGTTAGCCATTAGCAGGTAATTACCGATATATTTTTTTTCATCAATTCATCATGCGATCATGCCCAACCCGTAATGTTAAGTCAAATGTAGGCGTGTAATTAAGTAATTATATGTACCTCGTACCTCTTTGCTCGAATGCGCTCCCGATTCCAGGAAAGTTTGGAACCGGAAGACTGCGTCAGACAAGCATTTTGCATGACACTTTCACACGAACGGTTTGAATTTTCTACATTCTTGCGACGTCCTCATTCAGTTCAGAAAGTCATTTTATTAGTCAGGTCAGAATCTCACGTTCAAAGCAGGACGGAAAGCCATGTTCATCTCAAATGACGTCATCTTCAAAACGTCCACGACTAGCAACTGTCGCATAGTCGCATTGCTGTTCAACTCTCCGTACTTGACAGCTTTCAACGTTATTATATCACTGCGTCTAATTATGAAAGCGGGGTCAGATCCGTCATGTAAGTCATGTTGGAAGACGAGTTGAGAAAGTTTGTCTATGTTGGAAAGATCCTTTATGATGAAGCAACAGATGATAAAACAATTCGAAACACATTTCCAAATTGAGAGTGTTGAATCAAAACCAGAAACCGAAACCCATTTAGTTTGACAATGCGCAAGTACTATTTTACTTCCTCGTCACTGGGTTATTGATGTCACATCAGTCCTTCCCTTCTGGTTCGAAGCTCATCATCTCCTGGTTATTTTAATGCAAGTCGACAATTAAAATGTAGTATAATGGATTTCCGAAGCTTATCAACTTACTCAAATTAATGAATAAAAGTCCTCTGTGTCTCAGCACACAAAGTTTGTTAGTATTGTCTTATGAATGTTGTGAATTACAATTGAGATTCAAAATAATAAATTGTGCTCATATGTACAAACGAGATAGATCCTCGGCATTTGCTCTGCATTATTTAATAAGAAATAAGAAGTACTGTAGGGCCAAAATCTCGAGTCCCTTTTTGTGCCCTCGCTTGGCAGCTAACCTGTGAGTACGGCTTTTAACATAGATATGTATGTAACACGTTTGCCCGCTCTTTTATTCCTCGTAAAACAACGGTGCTCACAGGTTATGTAGCTGCCAAGCGAGGGCACAAAAAGGGCCTCGACATTTTGGACCTACAGTATGTCAGTAGTTTGTAATAGCCTTGGCCACTTGGCTGCTGAAATCCTCACTTCAAAGTGTACAAAGTATAGTACGACGGAGTCACTTACCTAAAGTACCTAAAGTTCGCAAAACAGTCCATTTGGTAGGATTAAAGATTAAACAGTCTCGTTCAATTCACACTTCACAACTCTAAAAATGTAGTTTCAAAGATTGTCTATTTCTAGCAAAAGCACTTAAAAGAGAGATGGAGGTTGGCGTCTTTTTGTTTCCTGAGGCAGTTTGAAAGGACGCTTCTAACGCGTTTCTCTATTTTGACACATTAGTTTATTTCCCGTGTCCATTCGTACAGCATTATTCACACGGGCTTCTCAAAGATCAAACGCCCTATAGCCCCATTCATCTCTTTAAATTGCTGACAATCTTTGTTTCCAAAGCCTAACTAATTCATAATTAGTCGTTATTTATACCTTTTGTTCAGTTTGTTTTATTTTAAATGTCGTGTGAAACCCGAAATTCGGTTTACGCAAGTTCAGGAGTTTGTAGTGAGCTGCAGATACTCATGAGCATGACTCCAACAATGAACGATTCACTTTGCAGCCCTGAACGAGAAGGTATCGGTACAAAACTGCTTCGATTTAAGTAAGTTAAAGTTCTCACTTCCATTAATTACTTCGAGTTTGGTTTTCATTTGTCTGACATTTCAAAATTCGTGTTGAATAAGTGCTTTGCTTCAGTAATGCAATCCGAGCAGAAAACGAATGTCTAAGGAGAGTATTAGTGGCAACCGGGTAAGCTGCAATGTAAGGTCTGATCGACCCTTTTACGATGTTTTTCCATTTTAGAATCCACATTGTTAACTTCACCAAACTATGGAAGGTGAAATTCGCTTGCAAGCTCAATGGTTCCGTGTGGCGTACGTGAAAGCAACTTGTTTCTGCCTTTAAAAAACCCAAAAATTCATCCAATTTATACTGATCCCGTGTGGGAATCATGAAATCTTGTTGATTTGAAAAATCTAGACAATAATTATGTAGGAACAGTGGTCCATTGAACTATGCTCGCCATTCATTGAAACTATCTGTGTCTTTGGTACATAAGTCGGCAACGTTCAGCTCCGACCGTACCCAATACCATAAATGGGAGGGAAACAGGGTACTTTGACAACCACAGTCAGTTATATTGACTGTGGTTGTCAAATTATTATATTATTATATTAATAATGTCACTGTAGATCTTTCGTCTATTAACGCATTAATTTGCCTAGACCCAATTGGACCCTGCACAAGCACGGGAATTGTGCGAAGAAGTACAATCGACTCTTGGCTTTTCAGTCGTTGAGTGGTGTACATGAGCTCTCTTTTTTCTGCAACTTGTGCTGGCATTGTTGTAGCTTCGGACTTTGGCTTTTGCTTGTGCAACTCCCCAGCCTTGCTACATTCTGGAAAGTCGACTTTCTGCATGGTCTCGTCTTCATTGCCCTTGGTTTGTTTGCCACGGGCTTTGCAATGAAGTTCCTTTGTGACAGGTTTAGCAATCACGCTGAAATGTGCAGTCCTTTATCACGTGATTAGAACGAAAGCATTTAGGACATAACTTATGCTTTCTAACGTGGGCATTCCTTTCTTCTACATTCATTCCTATAAATGTTTCGCAACGAAACAATGGATGAAAGTTAGAACATGCCGAACACGCTTTAATCGTATTTTTCTGCTTATTTTTACCATTGGAATGAGATGCCTGTTGATGAAAAACCAACTCGGGTTCATCTTCGCACTCCGAATTTGATTCCCGTTCCGTTTCGGCAATATACACCATGCTTTTTGACTTGTCGGTTTTCTCCTTTTTTGAGTTACCGCTCAAAGCCAATAGCCAATAGTGAGTGCCAAGACAGCACTTGCCTCTTTCTGTTATATTGTTGGGCTGGTGGTATATGATGATTGTAGCGTGGTATTTGGTTACCATACAATGATGTATAATTTCGGTATTTCAGTTTTAGTGAGTAGTGACACAATGTTATATTTAAGTTTATTTTCGCAATTATATTTATATTTTCAAATTTTGTAAATTTGCAATTATTGTCTAGTCTACTTTGTAAGTTAATTTAATTATACTACATTCTGCTTTGATAACTTTAGATTAAATAAGTACTCTTCTTCTTTTGCATTGCAATTTTTGACTTTAGAAAGGCTTGGCCTTTAACTTCAGAATGGCATATTCTGCACATTCTGCATTTTTGTAATCTTTGATAAATTGTGCATGGTATGCATACAACATTTCCCAATAGCATTCATAAATTTACCGAAATTTTCAAGGTCTGGTGGTTTAGGAACTGAAATCCCGGCCTTGACTTATTCTTCCGCATGTCTAGTTTTATGCTGAACCCATTTATTTTTTAGTGCATATTTAATTGCAATTTGAGCACTTGCTGTTCGGCCAAATAGGGAGACTCAACATAGTCAAGCCTTTTTAAGGTCCTAAATGTTGCAGTAATATTTTTAATAGCAACTGCGAAGGATTTCCTTTTGATGACCTGACTGTGAAGATTTTACCTTTCTAAGCTCCTCCAATGCATGATGGGTTACATGGGTTTCGGAACCGAATAAAGTCTCCAATGTTTCCATTATCTCTTTCATCCCTGATGCTAAGGGATGTAGAGAGTGGACAGATTTTTTTGCATCGCCAGTGATCTCGAAGTCTCTTCATATTTTCTGTTTCCGTATGATCGAAATGAGCGGTGCTTGATTCCATTTTCCATTTCCAAAGGTCAAAAATTCTAATGGAATCCCGCTGAACTTAGGAAGGGCGGACAGAGGACTCATGCGACTTAATGCTTGCGTGAGATCTTCTCTTCGACTTTTGTCCGATCAAGAAAAAACCCCGGAAATTGCTTCCGCAAATGAATTAGCGTCAAACCCTGACTGGCCAGAATTGTCAAAGGTGACCGTTCTACGTTTTGGCGCTGTCACTGTAGTGCCGCCTTCTGCTTCCGCAGCGGAAGAACCGGGAGCCGGTGCTCTCGGTTGGCGGACTGGAGGTACCTCTGGGAAAACCAGACGGAATCGGAACGGATTTATCCGTGTTGACGCGTCGCTTTGCGTGTAAGGGTCTACGTATCTTTCCCTTTTTCCAGAATAGACTGGCTAGGACCTGAACCAGCCTAAGGGACGTGTCAGTAATAAAGAAGATAGGAATCCAAACCGGAAGAAAAACATTGACGACCTCGAAAAGGTTACGTCGTGCTACGCGTGCGGGAAGAATGGTCACTGGGCCAGGGAGGGCAAATCAAAAGCAAAGCCTCAAAGCCCGAAGAGGGTAATAGAGAAAGTGCTCAAGATTTAACTTCAGCTCCAGTTACAAGAAATCCATTCGTAGCATCATCTGAATCGTGTCAGCTAGACAAATTTGACTTTATCAGTGACTCAGGTGCGACACATCATGTTCGTGGGTAGGAAAGCATGATGTATGATCTAGAAATGTTTCCAAGACCGGTGACTGTGAGCATGACTGACAACAACGCCGTCAAGGCATTAGGAAAAGGGAACGTGATCTTATAATTTCTCATAGACGGAAACTGGGAAAAATCTGTTATTAGTGACGTGCTTTTCATCCCAAATTGCAGTGAATCTCTTTTCCAAAGTTGTGCTAGCAGAAAAAGGCTACTACATTCTCAGAAACAAGACCAAGACATTGTTCTTCAGAGATGAATCCCTACAGCAAAGAGGGCCGGAAACAACTCTCAAAAATGGAGTATACGTAATGGAATTCAGACCTCAAACTGAATGCACACTAGCAACCCGTGGATGCACAGCAAAACTTTGGCATGACCGTCTTGCACATGTATACATGCCTTATACTATATCAGCCGTATTCCTCTTGAAGGCTTAAAGGACAAGTTTGAGTGTGACTACTGCCATTATGGGAATGAAAAAAGGGCAAGTTTTGCAAGAGCACAAGAGAGACAGGAATACAAGCCTGGTGAAAGGTGCACATTGACATCGGAGGAAAAATAGAAGCGACGGACGTAAATGGGTATGATTATTTTCTCCTCGTGAAAGATGACAATAGTGGCTTTCGTCATCTTCATTTCATTAAATACAGAAGCGCCGCTGCCTACCGCATTAAGGAGAGCATAAAATTTTATGAACGTCAAACAGGGAACAACGTGAAATTTGTGCGTTGCGAGAACGCGAAAGAATTTACTTGTAAAGAACTTATTTTTAAAGAAGATATTTTTACTCAGACGAAGCAATCATTCTCGAGCCTATCTCAAGACATATCCCGGAAATGAACGCAAGAGCGGAAAGAGAGATGAGAACCTTAAAAGAAGGTGCAAGGAGCATGCTCTCTGTCTACAACACAAGAAAAAGCCTATGGGCAGAGGCAATACAATACTGTGCCTACATTCGCAATCGTCTTCCGGACAAGCAGAGTGGGAAGAAAAGTGCCTACGAGATACTGTGTTGGGAGAGCCCCTGTCTTAGCTGATGCACGCATATTTGGTTGTATTGCATTCAGACATATTCCAGATGACTATAGAAAATGCTTGGACTTGAAAGCTACGAAATTATTTTTTGTTGGCTGCACAGCCGAGAACCGCAAGTACAGACTTTTCGACCCTTCTACCAATTCTATTGTGAAAGACAGACACGTAACGTTTGATGAATCCTTAGTTGACGAATATGCCAAAGTGAGAATCCCCATTACAGCTACAAGAATCGTTAAAGTGAAGAAGGGATCCAGCAACAGCAGCATTAAAGAATTCTCAGTCGACCCAGAAGCCGAGGATGAGAAAGTAGATCCTCAAAGCGAGCTTGAGAGCCACGAAGACGCAAAAAATCCATATAGAATGAAGAAAAGTGAAGTTACATGTAAATCCAGGGTCCATCTAGAACCCATGTACGTCAAATTCCGGCAGTTGGGGAAAATGTAGTTATAGTCCCATTCCTCCATGACCGTTCAACAATGATGCCTCCAGGGAGATACTTTTCTAATTTCACTTATGTTCCCCCAGACACATCGAATTACAGTGAGGCAATAAAAGCAAAAGAGAGCGAAAATTGGAAAAAAGCAATGGAAGACGAAATTGAGAGCTTCCAGAAAAACAAAGTTTTCTCCGTAGTAAAGAAACGGAAAGACCCTTTACGGAATGAAACAAAGCGGAAGAAACTGGGCAAAGCTGTTTAAAGCAATTGTCACTAAACTTGGGTTTGTGTCAATTAATGCAGATGAATGCGTTTTTGTACCTGGAAACAATTTCTTTTCTCATTTTAAAACTTGACTATGACTAAAATAAAGTTTAGTCTCACAACCTCTCAAGCCTAAGCAAAGACCTTTCCTTGAGCATAAAACCCAAGGGACTCATAAGCATAAAAGCATATAGATAGGCTTATAATGTCAACTATCGGTCCACCGTGACATTTTATACTTCCATTGTTAAAATTCAAAGAAGTTCATTTATTCGGGGCAAATGATGATGATGAATCCGTTTCTGGTTTTCAATAACGCTAAATCCGTTCAAGTAGTCATTACCGTGTCAATTATAAGTACATCGTTGAATCTTAGGTTAGTATTGTTGAAATTGTACGAAAACCATTATTTACAGGTAATTAATGATGAAAAACACATTTTCAATATAAAAAAAGACCAAACCGCTTTGATGGCCTGTCTATGTCAACTGCACGTAAGTACACCGTGACCTTTAACATTCCCGTTTTTGCAATTGAATGAGTTCCATTATGTGTGCGTAAATGGTGAACATTAACACATTTCCCAATTGAAATGAGACCAGATCTGGTCCAGTGACAGTGCACATGTCAAGTTTGTGAACATCGCCATGTCTTTTATATGTACATCGTGACATTTTAGGTTTGTACTTTTTGAAGTGGACGGTAACGACGATTTCTAGACAAATGATGATGAGAAATGTATTTACGATGACTACAACCATTGAAACGAATTTGCGTTGCAGATAGGAAATTGTACACTGCTAATGTAAACCATTGTCAAGCAAACGAATGATTCATGATTGAATTCATGAATGATTTCGTTCGCTTATCCACTGTGCACATGTTCGCATTTTCCATACTCGTTGTCTTGTTCACCACAAGTGGCTTAAGCTGGGCCATTTTTTAGTTCAGCTTAGAGATTCGGGATGAGGTTGGGTTATACTTGGTCTGTTTTTTGCTTTCTGTAATGAATTCTGGTGCAAACTCACGCACTATGAAGTTCCATTCTCGTTCCCCCGGCCCTTGTCTGCTGTTTTTATCCGATGGTCTTCTAATCGTTTTAAAAAACTGCAGTAAAATCGCTGTTAAGAATTGGATCTGTAATATTAAATTTTAGCCTTCCCAGATCATCAAAGCATACTTTTTCACCTATTTTGGCAAGTAGGGACTTCAACTCCAGTGGGATTGTGTCAGTCAAATTACTGAACTTTCCAGCAGATGAATTTAGTACGTTATACTCTGCATCTGAAATCAAACGGAACACATTCATGATATGTCTGAAGTAACACAACGAATAATCGCGTCAAAGACTCGTGAACAAATTGCATACAAAATAATAGTTATTGTGTTGTGGTTTTTATAGCAAAAATCTTTTAACTTTTGAAACGACTGAAATTTATCACTTTGTAATTCTGTCACAAACTCGAAAACTTGTGTATCTCCAAATGATTTCGTTTCTGTATCATCATTCAAATTGATGACATTCGCACACGCTTCTACGAGACTAGCTAACTCTTCTGGGGATGTATCTTTTATCAACTTTTTGGAATGTTTTCGGCTACTTCTAGCAAATGTTGCTTCGTATTCTATGTCCTGCGGGCGTCCGAGGCCGTAGGTCACACAGTATGTAACTATAACAATTCTCAGTTGTTACAGTTGAAATAACATTATGTAGAAACGATCTCCTGTATCCCATTTGACTTGATAACACTTGTAATTGACTTATGTTATATGGTAACGGTGGCTTGGTATTAGTTACGATATAATTATTTATAATTCTGTTAATGAAAGTAATTCAGTTTTACCGTCACAATTAGTATTTAAGCTTTTTTTCTCAATTTTATTTATACTTTCAAGTATTATAAATTTTTAATTATTTTCTAGTCTACTTTATTGGTTAATTAATTATACTACATTCTGCATTGATAGCTTGAGATTAAGTAAAGTGTTTTCTTGTTTTTGGATTGCATTTTGTGACTTTATAAATGCTTGGCCGTTAACCTTAGAATGGCATATTCTGCATAAAATATTCTGCATATTTTTAATCGTAGATAAATTATGCATGGTGTGCATGCAACACTTACGTACCTCAGATTGGATCTCAGAGGAAAGCAACTACTTTCGATGATCGTTGTTTCGTGCATTTTTATAGTACGCCATTTTTTGAACGGCACAAAAATGCTTCTTGAGAACCAGCATTAATTTTCACTGCAAGTCATTTTGAGCCATTGAATGACAGTAATGTGATTTTTGCACAATGCACCTACCTTCTTGGCTTATTTAACATTTTTGTAAACTTTTGAATTCATTTGAAAAACTAATGACTTTCAGCTCAAACATCTAGAAATTGGCAATGTCATTAAGACTATTAGAACGCAACCTATAAGAATTCGATGTATAAAAGAAGCCACGAATTTGACACAAAAACGTCAGAATGCAAGCAGCAACACGCACACTGCACACTATTGATTTCATTTATCTATAAGCTTTGGGATTTGATAACGCATCCTTATTGTCTAGACAATGATTGATCCTTGCACAATACCTTGGAAGCGTTAGTATCTCTGTATAAAAATTTTAATGATTTGTTAACGTGGTTCAAGAATGCAGTTTCCGATAAGGTATGCTCTTTAGACCGTCTGCATTGTGACGGGTGTCCCTTCGATTTTTTTCGCAGGTTGTGTGAGTGGAGGACAGTTTAACTGCCCATTGTCTGTCCTGTTCCATCAGACAATTTCAAAAATAGCAAACTGCTCACAAAAAACTCTTTTGTGAAATTAAAGGTTTTGTATCCAATGTATTGGTAGGTACAAAGTTTGTATTAAATAGTGAATTCTGACAGGGTGTCATTAAATTTTCATTTTCGTACCGCCTTTCAGTGAACTATTGTTCCAATGACAGACGCACGGTTGAAACCGTTTAAATGATCAAGTTAACTGTCCAATGGCAAACTGTATTAACAAACGTCTATGGAAGAAGATTACACACGTTATCTGTTCTCTATATAACGCAAAATCAAAAACTGCTTGCTGAATATGCTTGCAGAAACTTTGAAGGCAAATAAACGATTCACCCAAAAAATTTATAATAAACCCTCCGTATTGTAAATACCTGCCATTTAAATTCTTCTTTTGCATTATGTTCGACTTTAGAACCGGTTCACTGTTCGCTAATATCTCGTTTGGATGCATAGTGGATTTTGCTTAAATAGTCATCAAAGTATTCGCAAACATGTGCAAACAAATGTAAAAACAGACACTGACCGAATAAGATAGAAAGCGACGAAATTATTATGATGAATACAACTTTGGGTTTTCGTAAAGCAATATTGCTCTGCGGAACTGAGAAATAATGCTGCTACTAAATGCTTATGAAATTGAAGAGTAAATATTTTTTTCACAATCACACGTTACAAAATAAAAATTTGATAATTTATTAACTGCAGATTAATAAGTTCACAAAAATGTATTCTGTAACCAACTTTCCCCTGTGAGATTGTACTCGAGGGAAATTGAGATTGTGTTTCGTCGCATTCGCAATTCTCATGTAAGCTCCTGGAAAGCCACTTTGTTGCACCATGCGAAAAAAATAAGAAAAATGCAAATGCCTTAAGAGAGATTCAAAATATTACCGGAGACGCTTTATGTACACTTGCGTACTTACAAGCACTTTTATCCTAATGGTCACTTGGGAGTAGAATAAAAATTGTTTTATTGAGGACATTCCACGACACAAAGGCTTCTAAATAGCTTACTAGTCATATAGTATAAATACGGTTTTTCTTTCTATTCATTTCTGAAATGTCTTATAGTCATATAGTATTTAGACCATGCTAAACGAATTATGAGGATTATGAGATGACAAGATTTTAATTGAGTATTCTCCATCTTTCCACTGGAAAAAACGTTAGTGCAAAGTTGTACTATTTCCTCGTATTCATTACTCCCAAAAATTAATTGAGATATGATAATTACTATAAAAATGATTGAATAAAATTGGTTCCAATTGAATGGGAGATGAAATATGTTCCACATTGATAAACTCGACAAGTCCTCCATTATTTTTTGCACTGGTTTTGGTGTAATTATTTAAGCAGTAAAATGCAAAATTTAACTATGTATTAATTATTCTTGACACGATCCAAGGCCAAATTTTAGTTTCCTTTTCGTCCAATACTACGAACGACTGGAAACGGCTGGCGAATACGTTCTTCGGCTAGTTTACCGTTTTGTTGTCTATTGTTGATTCCGGGCAGTAGACGATCCACCCACTACCGTGAAGTTTTACCTGTACAAATCCAAGTTGAACGGTTGTTTCATTTGGCGGGGTTTCACTACAACCAAGCTGGTGTCGCCAGTTAAGTTAGATGTGGGGCTTGCACCACGTCAAGTCAAGCACCAGTAGCAGTCTTCTTTCGTCTCTCGTGAAAGAACCTTTTAATTGTGAGCTCGAAAAGAAAGTCAAAAACTGTCGTCCTCAGAGGAGTGTTTTGATTTTAAAAGCGTTTTCACTAGTATTGACGTGGACGAAACGATAAAAAGCCTCCTCCACCTAAGCCTTGGAATGTGGCTGTGCGTTCATCTCCGAACACACCCAAACTTAGTTTGGATTTATTCAGAGAATGCAAAAGATCTTTTGTTGATTTGGGACAAAAGATAGATCCTTCACTCCAAAAACAGGAAACAAAAGTTCGCGTTGTTGACGAACAGTTTACGCTTGCTTTTACTATACAAGGGTTATATGATGCACTACGTGTTACGAAACAAACGTGAACAAAAAATACAAGCACGACTCTTAAGCACGAGAGCACTTTTCTTTCAGACTCATAGTAATAAACTTGTATCATAGTAGCATTACATTCACAAATCAACTTATACATTTCGTTGCGCTAAAGCATGATCACTTGATCACAAATAGAAAGTGACTTCGTAACATTGGGCTACGGTCTTCTCAACCCACTTCCATCCGGTGGGCTCATCCGTGGGGTATTTTGTATCACTTTACTTATCAATTGTTATTTTTTCTCTTCGGCTCATTCCCCTGTTATTCATCTTTATAATATGTCTCAATGTTTCCTGATTCCCTTTTGACGACTCCTAGAGTTAAAGATCCAACCGCAAGACAAAATCTAGTCAACGTACTGTTTTCTCTTGCCCTTGACTTTCATTTTACTTCATAAAAAACTTTGTGTTTTGAGGTGTACTACGTTGACGCGACCGCAGGCTATCCCGATTTTATTGAATTATTACGTAACCATGCATCCGCTTTCATTTCTATCTCTGCTTACAAGCCCTCTGAGGCGCCTTTGTCCGCTCGCCAGGATCGACACGCTGTCACAGCTGCAACCCGTTTGTCATTGGTGACTATTATTCTTTACCTGTTTTAGCACCTCCGGCGGCACCGGTCAATAAAGATACTTGTCTATTGCAGTTAGTTGCTTCACCTAACGTAGTTGACGTTGGGGTTACAGTCACAAAGTGTATCCCGCCTGTGTACTTACACTGACCCTTCCTATGATTTACGTTTTTAACCCATAGTACCTTCTTCTCGTACATCTCAAATGATAGACAAAGTTTCTGTTTATCAGCCGCCCAGAAGCGTAGAATATGATGGCCATGGGTCGCCCGCAACTTTTTTATTATATTTTAACGCTTTAATAAGCGCACGCAAATGGGACGAGGTCACAATCGCTCGTTTGTTTCTCATTCAACTCAAATGCCTTAAAATGGCTTCAGAATTATTTACGTGTAAATAAATTAACAGATCTAAAAGCCATTTCAGATAAAACATGGAACGAATATTCTGATGATTTTCGTGTGGCATTCACTAATCCCGTGTCACAAGCAACAATTGACGCGGAAATTGATGCACTTGCCATAAGCAGTTCATCGGTTACTGGTAAACGCGTCTATTCCCTGATGATACAAGACTGTCCAAATCCAAATTCATCATCAAGCATCATCAAAAATAGAAAGTGACTTCATGTTGCCATTACCAACTTGAATACTTTTGTACACAATCCCAATTTTTCTAACAGTATGAATGATGTCTGTCGTATTTGTTTTGCGACATTGGAGAGTGAAAGACTTAAAGCATGAAAAAATTTCCTTTCAGTTTCAGAGTCTGAGGTTTGTTTTCCAAAAAATGGATCGAAACTTCAGTTTACAGAGTTCCAAAAGACGCAACTCATTCCCTTTACATTCTATTTAGACTTTTAGTCAGTTCTGCAGAGTTTAGATTAACAGAGAGTCTCTTCTGTCAAGCTGACACTGAAGCACATTCATGGTACAATGTCTTACCGGGCAAACGATGATACGGAAGACGTTGGAGCCCACTATCTTCATGGTTTACTTGTGAAAACTGATGAGCTCAAGATGATTGTAGAAGGTTATCAGAAAAAGCAGAAAACACAATTATATTACTTGATGAGGAAGAAGTGAGATTCAATAAACGTGATGACGGAACTTGTCTTTGTGAAAAGGAGTTTGACGAAAATAGTATAATCTGCAAGCATCACATTCACCTGTCACCGTACAACTATTTAGGTCCAGCGCATCAGGACTGTATCTAGAGTGACAGTCAACAAGTTCCTTTTTTCACACAATATTTGCACACAGTTACTAAAGGGTCATTTTCACGGATTCTGGCATTAAAATCACCCGCATTTATAATCTGACCGTTAGGGTGTAGGCTTTCTATATCGATGGTAGGTCCAAAATAGGCAATTATAATTAGTAGGTAGAAGGGTAGGTGAGGGTGACAGGTGTGAAAGGATATGAAATGTCGGTTGGCGGTTGGTGAAAGGATTGAGCCTGTGTTGTAGGACAAAGCGACGGAAGACCCGTCGCTGGCCCTGCCCATTCGTGCTCTTCGTGTAGCTGGAGAATGAATTTGTTGGTGTTTGTAAAATAATAATATGAAATAAAATAAAATAATAATAATGTTAGAAGGATTGCTCTTCAATGTTTCGTAGAGGGCGATTGCGTTACAGTTACCTATTTCAATGAAGTCGGAATATTCGAGAGTGCCGAGCTTATTGGTTCCTTTAATGTTCCAGCAAAAGATTGTAAACGAATTATGATTATAGCTTTCTTAAGTTGGGTAGATACAGTTTTAATAATTCGGTTCCGAAGGAGTATTACCCACGCAGTATGTTTAAAGTCTAAGCAGTATGCTTTAGAATTAATAGTAGAAAAGGAAGGAAAAAAAGAAATCCAAAGCATACCTAGGAACCTCAGGTAGTTTCGTAGTGTTTTGGAGTCCTGTGACCGCGTAGTAAAAAATACGTGTATTTGCATTAGGTTGTCCAAATCGACTCAAATTTAAAATATTAGATAAAAAGGAATAAAGTTGGAAGCAGGACTAATGTTTGTTTGACGTACTGAACAAAAGTGAAGAAATGCTTTATTTTACACGGTTTATATACTCGAATTACAAGGTCATTTGATCTTATTTATACAGTGGAACGTTCTAGAAGGTAATTGCGTAAACAACAATACCACAAACCACAACAACAATAACAACAACATTCCTTCCAGAACCTTCCGCTTCTGGACCCCTCTTTAAACTTGAAACCCCTTTTTCGTTTCTCTCTGTTATTTGTGTCTCATTACACAGTAACATCTCACACCCTCCTTAATGTGACAGAATTAACAGCAGGAAATTGGTACAACAATAGCAGTATGGCCCCCTCTGATTGAGACATTTTTGTAAATACAATACTATACTTTTAATCACTAAAGGGAGAAATAATCCTTTTGCTTAAAAATACATTTTACACATTGCAGCTCAAACTCAAAGAAGGAATTAAATGCTCTACTTCTACCTTTCAGCTTTCCATTGGCTCATCGTGCTCATTCATAAAGTGAGAATGGCTCTCCCTTTGCCCAGGAAGTACGGCATTTGGAGGAGCCATTCCTTCTCGTTTAATTGCGGCTGTCTCCAAAATAAGTTCTTTGATGAATGAGACAAATGACATGAATAATATTAATCATAATAACATAAGTAGATATTTCTGGATGGCTCCTTCAGGGAAGTTGCTGTCCTCAATCCGAAAGCATATACGTTGATGAACGGAGTATTTCCTTCCGGATAATTGTCGTGGGCAAACACAGTGACTCAAATCAATCCCATGTTGTATAAGTGTCCGATCAGCTCCTGAACATTCTCCGGGCGAAATGGTGTGGTGTAGTAGTACACAAATATTTCCCCGTGGTATCTTGGGACGTAGACACTTTTCCGTGAAAAAGCTTGGTTCCACAGGATACGCCTGAGTGTAGGTGTTGTCCTTTGACTCCTGGGAAGTAAGGTCCAGGCGTCATGGACTTCAGCGAATTTCCCGCCGACTTCTTCGCGATCTGATCCAGTTGTACTGGTGTTGGAGAGGACTCGAAAGCATGTGCATCTTGTTCGAACCGGACCAGTCGTTGGTGATAAACCCGAAGGAGTGGGTCAACGCAGACGACACGTTCGCTCGTGACGTTGCCGCCGAGATATTCACTCTTTGACAGAAACATGATGGTCTGAAAAGGTATTACAGGCTTGTATATTACACACTTATTACTATTCCTGTTTCTGGCTATTAACAAAGGTACGCAATATTATATGAGACAAAGTTCGTTTTTACCAGGTAGTTTTTAGCCACGAATGAGATTGTTACACAATTCAAAAGAGACTGATACATTGAATTTTGGTGTACGTCTTATTTATACTATTTTCTTCTATATTTTTATAGAAGAATGATTACTCGTGTTGTACAGCCTTTCAAAATCTAACAATGTTTACACAAAACGTTTAGTGTTGTTGTGTTTCATAAACGTCGCTACTTTACTCATGAATGCTCGTAATAGTCTTCTACTACAATACATCTGTAAAAACTATGCACCCAAAACGGTTGAATGCGTTCAGTTCTCAAATATTCTTTCGTTGGTTTCCCAATAAATTAAGAGCTTATTTTCGCTTCGTGGCATTGTCTCTGTATGTCGTTAAAAACAAAAAAAATCGGTACATCGTTTTGTTATAAATATTGTTCGTTTTGATTCCCGTACATACGTTTCCGTTTTACATCTTTAAATGGATTTTCGTAGATAAATTTGGTAATAGCATTATGTGTTAAAGATTTCATTCCTTTTGGTAGTTCAATGTCAGTTTCCAGTGACTGAGTTGTAATGCGTTGTGTTCGGAACGAAATGGACAACAATGCAACTTGATGGAGCGGAGTTAAGCGAAGGGTTCGGGGAAACTTGCACTGAAAGTTTGTGTTTTTGTTGTTTGGGAAAAAGTAAACAGACTGTGTACTGGTCAGAATGAGTGACAAGTTGTCTTCAATCATCTTGATTTGCCGACTTGGCAAAAAATAACGTAGGCCGATAAAAGCTTCCTTCGATTGGTATTGCGTTGCGTGATTCAAGCCTGTATGTGGTCGGAAATGTGTCCACGACAGCAGCAACGCAAATTGGTTACAGTTTTGCCTCAAAACTTTTTTCAAACACCAACCGTTTAGATTGGATTCGTACGAGGTCACCAACATTTAGCGTTTTGTTTAATGCTTTTTTATCACGAGCATGAGCAAGAATTGATTAAAAAGAAATTTTAAACTGATTCCGAAAGGCCACCTGCTCAAATTTTTTTTGAAATGCGTGTTTCTGGATCAGCATAATACTGTTGCGAATCTGGTTGTTGTAGTTACCTAAAAGCTTAGGCAAAATATCAATCCACACATGTGTTTCCTTTTCCTTTAAGCATCGTTGAATACGCCATTTTAATGTTTGCACCTGCCCAGCACCTGCCATTGCTTTTGGTGCTTTAAAGATAGCAAGTCTTGAATCAACGGTGTTACTTTTGGCTTTGTTTAATAATTGTTCGCTCGGGAGAAATTTTTCGTCCAGAATAAATGAATGTTTTATTAAGGACATTCCAGGACACAATGAGACGTGATGTAGACTTTATGGTATTTATACCTTTTTGGGTAGTAAACATGTTTACTATTTATTGATTATTTGTGCTGATAAAACCTATAAATTAATGACGGGCCCAGATTACTTACGGGTAATGCCGAAGAGTAAGGTTGCTAGCAAATATTCTCGAACCTTTGTTTGTGTTTGGTGTTCATTTAGTACAACTTTGGGTTTTTGTCAACTAAAGCCTAACGACAACATTTTTATGGAGCACAGCATTCATAGTAAAAGGCAGATGTCCATATTTATTGATCATGAAACATTTCATACATAGTAATATAAAGAAGGACCAAATGCCTGTCTGCAATACAATAAAGTGCAGAGTTTGATTCAGAAACTCCATCAAAATTATGCTAGTACAATGTAACTTAGGGCTTTATCGCGAGACATATGTCCGTTTTGCAACTCTAGAATTGATGGTTTCATGGAAGTCTTCTGGGTATAATTAGAACAGTCGACAAAAAGTTATGCTATTGCCAACCTTTATTAAATAGTTGTACATTTTTTACAATAGTTTATATTGTCTAAACCAACTAAAACATTAAGCATTTGAGTTACTTCAATATTGAGATTTCAGAGTTAAATTACATTATAATTAAAGGGACTTTTGAACACAACAAGAGTCTGGGTGCTCGAAAATGATGGAATGGAAATAATAAAAACATCCTTAAATGAGCTGAATTCAGAAGATTCTTGGTTACCAACGACAAAAATATCTTGTAGGGCTTCAAACAAAAGGGATCTGAAGGAAGAAATGGGGACATTGGAACGCTATTTGGAGACGTTGGACATAAATGTGAATAGGTGAGCAGCCTTTCAGCGGCAGCCACCGTAGATATGTTACATTTCACTTTTATATCGTCCAAAGCCTCACCAGATGTCATAATTACATCAAAATGAGTTTTATCTTCGGAACCAAACACAGGAAATCCGATCCGGGCTGGATTGGAAATCGGATGAAAATCAACAGACTTGTACGAATTTGGAAAGATTTGTTTTGAAATTGGACGCTGTGGAAGCCAACCATCAGAGAGTTCACCGAGCATCGGCATGCAGAATACAACTGTAGTTTGTTTTAAATACCAGAATCTTTGATAAGTTAGTGATCATAAGATGTTCATATGATGTGTTAATGTTGAATAAAAAACGTAAATATGCGCACACTCAATGTCCAAAACCACGTCCATCTTTTTGCACAAATAGCCGCCAGTAGCCCAAGTTTAACATGGTAGGGCTCTGGGGAACTTTGGTATTTTTTCGAATGAAGGTTTAAAATTGATTAGTCTTCCAACAACCACTAACGCTGTGCTATACAATAGGCTTTGGGAGTCCAGAAAAATTTAACAATGAAGATGATCAGATAAACCCAGCCCAGACACGATAACCTACAGTACACAACAACAAGATCAACATTTATAGGACAATTTATCAATTAAAATTTATTTACCAACTGATATTTCGAAACAGCGCTCCGGAAAAGTCGCGGAAGTTTGGACTCAGGAAAAATAATTTTCTCCACGGTTAATGATTTTTCATCCAATTTCCCAATGACAGCACATACCACCCCATGAACAATGCTGTTAGATTGTTCTGAATTCATATTCAGTTTAACATTTCCGAAATCCGACTCTAACACAACTTCCACATAATAAGGTTCTGGGTCTTTATTTTGCAGTGGCATGAAGGTCCCATTGGCAATTCCGTCACAAAATAAACGACAACATGACTTTTGAATTGTTCCTATCAACAGAACTGTTCCTTTTTCAACAGCTGGCGTAATATGCGTTTTGAGTCCTAAGTTCTGTTTTAAAAGATTTGCTTGTTGTGTGAATCTACTTTTGTACACTAAACAAAATTGTGGCTTGTGGTAAACTGGCTTGTGGTGCGACTGTGATACCCACGAGTGAGCAATGAAATAAGTGATAAGGTTTAAGGTGCGTCTGGAAATAGTCGATACACTTTCTATCTTTCTATACTTTATATTTACTGTGGTTTTTGGAGCGCTTTGTATCCTGCGTCATGTGTTTATTCCTCTAACATAAAGTTCATACGCATCTAGTGCGATTTGGTTTTTCATACTACACTTTGGTATTAAATTTGTATTTGTATTTGTATTTATTTCTGTTTCCCATTACAGAAAATCTTTTAGGACTACAGTCCTCTAAGATTTCTTATAAATTAACATATTATATTTTGTTAGTATTGAGTGGAGTCGGTGTAGTGTATAGTTAAGGTTAAAGGCCGGGAGTGTTAGGAGCGAGTTGTTTTAGTACAGTTGTGTTTTTTAAGAGGAAAGTAAAATCGTATGGTAGCTTAGCTTATGTGTAATCTAGTTTACAGTGTAATTTAATTTGCGTGTTGGGTTGTTGTTTGGAGCCGGGCAGGGGAGGGGAAACCAGGTCAGATGGATTGATTGTTAATGAATTCAGCATTGCGCAACAGTTTGTAGGCGAGGATTTGGACGGCTAATTGTGCTGCCAAGAGGCCGAGTACCACGAACATGAAGAGTTGAGTGTAAGGCAAAGACTCGGTTATCCGGAGGATAAATGATTTGACCATGGCTAATTCTTCTTTTTGCTGCTCAAGTTCCATTGTTTGTGCGTGGGCCTCGACAACCTGGTATTGCAGGATGTCATTGTATACATCATTATAGTCAAATCCCGATCGCTTGACAAAGGTGTCTGATGTTCCGAATTTGTGTTTGATATTTGCAACAAAGTCCAGGATCCCGCTACCAATGTCCATGATGGTCCCGGCAGAGATAAGCGATTCCGCTTTGGGTGGGGATCCCTGGACAGTCCTTTCTTCGTGGTACAGTGGAATTGCATTTGTGCTTGTGTTGTGGCGTTGTTGCAGCTGGTTCGGTGCGGTGTGAGCCAATTGACACAGGGCAATTACTAGAGGTTATTAATAAATGGGTACTATTGTAGTGCTATAATATTCTAGTGTATGAAAAAATTATAGTAGTAGTAGTAAGTGTAATGTTAATGTATTAGTATAGTGTAGGGATTTAGACTTGGGTTGATTAGTGCGGATTGAGAATTCGTATTAAATTTTAATTAAATTTATAATTACTCAAGACAATCCTCGTCATTCTCTGTAATGAATTTTCGGTATCTTAGAGAGGACTTTGCGAGGGCCGCAAGTTTGCTCGCTAGTGGCTCTGTTAATTGGCACAGGAAGGAGTAGAATTCAGTTGGGCTAGGGCACTCAATAAAATTTAACCGGTACTTCATGTACACTCCACACTCCGCGATAAAATGAACCACCGTCTCGCGTCCCGAGCCACATAAGCTGCATGTTTGATTGGTATTTAGGGTTTGCGAAATGCGATCAAATGCTAATGTGTCTGACCCAATTCTGATCTGACAAATAAGTCTTTTGATGTGGAGGGGAAGAATCATGCTCAGGTATGAAGGGGCATTTGTGCGGCTGCCCTGTGTGACATAGAGAGGAAGGAGACATGCATTTCTCGGTGATAGTGTCATTCTCGTAATGTCTTGTATACTATAGTAGCTGATGATAGTTGAGCGAAAGCTATGTGCTATACACTTTGGTACCACCAAAGCAAAGGCTAAAATCCTCTATCCGCTATGTAATCATTCGTTCCTCCAAAATGGGATTGATATGGCTCAGGATGTGATGGAATTTTTATACTACGTCTTGGCACTACTACAGTAAAGGCGTTGTTTAACGTAACCCAACCTAACCTCACCTAACCTAACTCAAAACAGCATCCAAACTAACCTCACCGTCTATGTAAATACTTTATGTATATTTCAACAACACAACACGCAACAGTTTTGAAAAACTCATAGGTTACTTGTAATTTGACCATGACAGCGGTATTTACAGTACAAGTTTCACAAAACAAATACATTAAAACAGAAAGCAAACGTTGAAGTTCATTGGACATGGTGGACAACCTGAACGTGCTTTAACAAATTATCATTTCTTGAGAATGAAACTAGGCAAATAGGACACCGAAATCTGGATTTGGATGCTGAACTCGAACATGAGTACCCAGATTTTCGACAAACATGAATTCCTCGTTACAAAAGGCACAGTTAAACTTTGGGATGCGATTAACTATGTCAACTTCATCCACTTCATTGTTCACCACTACGATGTTCCCTTCCACCGCAATGACACCATGATTTTCTTGTGGTACATCAATACCCTCCATATGCTCTGGTTCTACATGAGGTTGGGCCGGAACATCCTCGATACCATTTAAATGAACTTTGTCCACATAAGGTTGTGCAGGAAGATCAACTGGGAGCTGCTGTCGTAAGCTCGCTTGTTGAAGAATCACTCGCCATGCGTTAGTTAAACGCTCGTCGAACACAATTCGAATGGCATTGTTAGGAAAACGAATGACATAATAAAAAGCATTCATTTCTTCCCGATATATTACATCAATGACATCCCACCCTGGCAGAATCGAATTGTTTGCGTTGGCGTCTTCAAAGAGGATCATAGGAGGTGGCAGTACCATTTGCTCAACAAAAGCGGATCAACATTTTCAATCCCAGGTACACCAACGTCAGGAATTTGATTTGCAACATTAGGAATCTCGACAAATTCAACATTAGGATTCTCGAAAACACCACCTTGTCCTTCCGGAATGAGAGCTGCTAATAGATTTTCAATGTTGCCACCGTCAAACCCATTAAGCATATGATTTTGTTCGGCTCGTTTACGAATTATCTCACGTGCCAGTGTCCAATGAGAGTGACAACATTTCTTTCGTTTTCTCGGGGTGGAACTATCAAATCTTCTACAAAAACGTTCTGCGGAACGCAACCTACGAACAGAAAGGCGACATAATTAAATAGTTATACTTTAGTCACAATATACAAACACATGTACTTATTTTTAACTTGCGAATATCTTGAGTATGGTTTTCCCACAGATCCAGCGTTGTGGTCAGCTCAAACAAAAGAGGCGATTCTTGACTTGCTCTGTCACGACAGGCATTACAAACATTTCTTCCTTGCAGTTGAAAGTACGTCACATCAAATATGGTATCGTTGCAAGCATCACATACTGCTAACACTGCCGTATTGATAGCCACGAGTCGGATGATGTTGCTACGTTGAGCCAAGAGATTGGCTTCTAACAATGGGAAATCCATACGTCATGGAATATGTGAAATCTGCGCCCGCATCTTCCGCCATGGTAGTGACTCGCAAAGCCTTGAATGGACGCAACTATCAACAGTGCCACTTGCATTTCTGACAACTTATTTACTACTGAATGTATAAACAGACTAACAGCATCCTCATACAAGGAGATAAAACGAGAGACTAATGGTTTAGAAATTTCATACGTGTAAAGATTAGCGGCAGTATCCATAACATGAATTTTTAGTCTATACGAGTTTTTGTGTTTCGCGTTTCCGTGCAAATATGCAAAATTGGCGAAACCGCCGTAGTGAATAAACGTTGACGGAGACGTCATGTCCAGGGTATGCTTTGCGAAGAAACGTGTTCATTGATTATTCATGTGGACTATGTTATTATAATTTAAGAGATGTATCAATTAATCAGCGATTTAAAAATTTGTGTTATCACTAGCCGCCAATCTATGGAAAGAAAGAAAATATAATTGCCCTATATGTATGCCCTTTTAGTTTATTTTGACGAAATGTAAAATAATAGCTGGAATAAATAACACGCTCTCTCGGTTGCATAATCTTGATTTTTACCTTTGGAATAGATTTTCTGTCTTTCAAGGTCGTATGGAACGATGCATAAAGAGCTAAGTTTATAGTGTTATGTCGTAAGAAAATGTCGCAAGGGAAATATTAAATTCGGTGAAGAATCCAAAGTCAGCTCCTTTGAGTGCAGAATTAGTCAGAGTTGAGTATCCCAGGCCACAACAACGTCAACGTTGCAGGTTGCACACAAAACAATGTTTAGTGAGTTGACAATCAAAGCTTTGGCACTCTACTTTTCCAAGTTTGCCCCAATATGCCTACCTTACAAGTGGGACAAAGAGAAAAAGAATATTATTGTCATCCGGAAATTCTGGCCGATCATTCAATGGCAACTCATTTTCATAGGCTCTCTTTGTTACTTCATTTTTGTGGCCCTTCGTATTTTTCAAAGTATCAAAGCCAAAGACTCCGTTGGAACAATTATCATCATGTCCATTTTTGCTGTGATAAAAGGGCAAAATATCGTAGGATACATCACCCTTCAAATGCATTGGGAGGATATTGCATTTTACATGAATCAAATGTTGTTCACAAATGATAAGATGCGGTTACGTTGGGGCAGTAAGTTTGATCCTTTTCGTAATCGCAATCTTTTTCCTGAGGATTAATTGATTGATTATTCAATAAATTCCGTGGACCTTTGTACGTAGGCAAACAAATTGCCCTAAGGAAACGGGACGGCTATGGAATTCTTCTATACTATCTTGTCTGGTGTTGCGTCCTTTTCCCAATTTTCCAGTGTTTGTTTTTCATTCCAAACTCTGACAAAGGCAACTTTTTGTACTCCATTTTACCGAACAGCCTCAAACAACAGTATGGAATCTGGCTTTTCGTCACTTTCGCTGCATTTGAGTTCCTCAATGGACTTTACATTGCAGTAGTCGCAATCATGATGGTGACCTGTAACAGCTCTACTTATGTGCATGCAGCGAAATGGCTACAAACGGCATGGTATAATTAATTTTTATTACGATTAATATGATTAAACACGATAACCAGTCATTCACCATCATTTTTTGGTGTATTGATTTGGGATCGATTTGTGTATAGGGAAGAAGTAATTCAACCCAACTCGTCATTTCGTCGTTGTTACAAAATCTACTTGACACAGAAACTGTTTGTGAAATCCCTTCGTACAGTATTGAGTGGATTTTGTCTCCCGGTCATTAAAGAAATGTGGGGCGCTCAATGTGTCGTAAGTTCTTTTGCCGCAATCCGATTTGTAAGCCGGTTGAGTCCTGGCGAATTTGTTATTCTGCCGTTCCTTGGAATTTCCACAATGCTTGCTATCATCGTCGTTTACATGCTTGCTGGCAATATTTGGAAACATTCTACCAAGGTCAAGATCAAGTTTCCATCCTCAACCATAGAACACCGGGTTATCAAACGGTCTTTACAGCCTTTTGGCATTTGGATTGGAAATATGTATCCCATGAAGGTAAATTCAAAATTCCTCATCAGAATGTAACATTAGATAATTCCAATACGTAACGCCGGTTTTCATGCATTCCAGCATTACACGACGCTATCGTTTTTGGCCATTCTCATCCAAAACTTGTGTACTTTGCTCATCGTATTCAAATAAGAAGTCACTAGCACAAATACTTTAAATTCGCACTTGTGCAAACAACAATGCATAAATGGTATCATTAGATTAATCAATGACGTGGAATTTTTATTTTGCAAATCTGTTCCGGGTACATAGAGAGATCACATGTGGCAATTTAGTTTTAACAGCAGATTTTATTTAGTATTCGTGTACGTTTACAATCTTGCGCTATTACAAATTAATAAAAATAATCGTCATCTTGTAATTTAATCATGTCAGTATGAATCATACTGACAAAATACGCCTTTCCAGACTCTCCTTTGTTTTCTGTTATGTTGTGATCGCGTTCCTCCTTGGCTATAGACTTGGCCTTCTGTCACAATCTGACAGTTTGGAACTTGAAATTCCGGATTACAACCTTGGAGAAACCTTGGGGAAAGTACAAGTTGCAGAGTTTATCTGGAAACAAAGTGAAAGGAAACGAAATCAAGCTGCGAAAGCAAAGAACGAGGCAAAAACCGACATTTGGGCAACAAAAGAAGGCAATTCTAAAACTATATGGGACTACTTTTACCCGAGTTACAATTGTCCTTACTTGACTGAACGGGTTGGAATCATTGGCGATGGAGGAAAGTATGTGTGTGGAATGGGAATTATATCCAGGGAATCCAAACGGAAACAATGCATTGTTTATTCATACGGAGTTGCTGGAGAAGTGTCATTTGAGAAGGAAATTCTGGATAGGACAAATTGTAAAGTGTACATGTTCGATCCGACAGTTTCTGCTCCTGGTTTAGTGTACAAGTATCCTGGAAGAGGTATTTTTCTAAAAAATGGATTGTCGAATGTCATTTCAAAAGATAATGGGACACTCAAGTCTCACATGGACAAGTTTGGTCACAAGTACATTGAAATACTCAAAATGGACATTGAGGGAAGTGAATTTGACTCTTTTGACAAAATATTTGAGGATTTTCAAGACAGTGACACTCTTCCATTTCGACAACTCCTCATTGAAATACATTTGGATGTCGTTCCGTCAGACCAACTTTTCTCCAAGTTGAATAGTTTTTGGGTTCGGTTAGAAAATGCCGGCTTGCGCGCATATCGTAATGAAATAAATTTGGTCATTATGACGCGTAAATTGCATACGTACCCGGATTTGAGTGAATTTTCGTTCTTTAATACGAAATCATCAAACTACTCTTTGTTACAATAAGGAAAAACGTGTGCAAATACGCGCAAGTGCAAACTGTGGTTGTTCAAATAATCTGGAGTATCGCGTTTCCGCATTTCATGTCAGTAGTGCAGGAAATCTGAATCCCTGCAATTTGTAATCGTAGTTTTCCAAGTAGTTTTAATAAAATTCCACAATGTTTAAACTTGCCAGACGACGAAATCTCAACCTTGTGAGTCCCACTGTAAATTACATTTTGTTAATGATAGCGTTCGGTAATTTGATCCCGGGTAACCTGTATTCCTTAGGTCACATTTTCCGCATTCTTGATCGTGTCTTTTATTGTTTGGATGACCTACCCGGAAGGGGAAGAGTCGAGTGCACCATCAGAACTGAGTACCCCATCTTTTCGTTACCTTTTTGAGGATCGGAAATCCATTTTGAATGTTCCGAATTTTCATTTTATTTTAAATAATGAATCCCTTTGTGCCCCCGAACCAAACAAGCGCATTTTGTTGGTACTCATTCACACTGCACGTGCACATAAGACAGAACGAATGGCTATAAGAAACACATACGGGAGGATTCGGAATTACCGAGGATGGACAATTCGGTTAGCATTCATTGTCGGAATGCCCGATCCGGAGTTCAAAAACGAGGAGGAAGCGACGGCACAAGCGCAAAAACAAAGTACTCAACTATTAAACTATGAATCTAAAAATCACGGGGACATCATCATGGGAAGTTTTGTCGACGTGTATCGCAATATTACCTTGAAACAATTGACGGCTTACAAATGGGCTTTGAATTACTGCGGACACGCCGACTACATTTTGAAGGCGGATGATGACGTCTACATTGACATATTCCGAATGATCGATTTGCACATGAATAAACCGAATGACGTCATTTGCTACTTGTTCACGGATTCCCCGCCCGTCAGAGATCCGAATAGTCATTGGTATGCAAGTTACAGGGATTATGCCGGGACCTCATTCCCAGATTACTGTTCCGGGTGGTGCTATGGAATCTCGCTTGAGTGGATATGGCGAATTTATTCGGTCGTGAACGAAGTACGTTTCTTCTGGATTGACGATGTGTTTCTCACCGGAATTGTGAGGGAACGAGCCGAGTTTGTTTATGGGGACAAAATGAATTTCACCCTTATTGGCAAGAATTGTCAGCTTCATCCCACACGGGAGACTACGAATTGCATGGAAATCACAATCAGTGAAAAGATTTATGAAAAGCTGTGTAGCGTTGAAAATAGCAAGGGGAAACGGACATTTGCCACCGTTGTGTATTTACCCAGGACGCCTAATTTTACAAGAGACATGACTTGCATGTGGAATAAAACGTTAGATGATTTGAGTCTGGACCACAATAAAATTACTCAAAATCTGTAACATTTAAAGCTAATATTGGTTCTATCATAAGAGCAGATTTCCACTCATACAAAATGCAAACAGGAAGCAAGGGATTGCAAACATTCGGCATTCGATTTTTTACGAAGCGCAAAATCCTTCTTTAATTCTCAATTCAGAATCTAAAGGCGATTTACTTGGAATAATTACTGCGGCAGTAATTTTTGTATTTCCAAGACGTAAAAATTCGAACAGACATGGTTTCCAAATTACGAAAGAAAGTATACATTTACAGTTTATTGAAAAAGTGCCACTTCATGAAACTTTTTGAATCATGAAATTCCGACTTCAAAGGCCCACAAAGTTTTTACTTTTCTCAGCAGCGTTGTTGTTCGTTATAAAGCTGATAAATTTTAAACCGCCAAACACGGTTGAACAGTGTCGGATCGTTCGGGCATGCCAAACGACCTCGAAACAACCCGTTACACTGGTGTCCACTTTCTTCCCGCTGACAAGTTCAAAGCACACTCAGGAAGAGTACCTGAATTGGACTTCGAATTATCTGAGGACAGTTTGTTCCCCGGTCGTTTTCTACACAACGGCCGAACTGAGCGACAAAATTCAAGATATCCGAGGTCACCTTCCTATTCGGATAATCATGTTGAAAGACATTTGGGAAGTGGAACGCATGAAAAATCTCAAAGATGCTTACGAACAGCAAAACAAACTTGATCCGGAAAGGAACACCAGGAATCATTCCGCGGAGTTGTATGCAATTTGGAATTCGAAAGCGTGGTTTCTTACTAATACCATAAAATTGAACCCGTTCGAGTCCAGCATATTCTTTTATGTTGACAGTGGAAGTTTCCGAGATTCCAAAGTGACGTATTACAACTGGCCGGATATGAGCAGAGTCGAGTCGGTGTTCGGAAACAAAATGAATAGGAATTCGGTTCATTTCTTCATCATTGAACCTCCGAACAGTAACACTCTGTTCAACTACACATTTCAAGCAGGAACTAAGCTTAGTTTTGTGGAAGGCGGGTTCTATGGCGGTACGAAAAGTGGGATTGAAATATTTGCCAACAAGTTTTACGCTTTGCATGACAAAAAGTTGAGATCCGGAGAATTCATTGGGAAAGACCAAACCATTATGAATTACCTAGCTTTATGGGATAATGGATTCATGATAGTGACACAAGCGCCTAGGAATTTCTACGGGGACAAATGGTTTTATTTTCAAGAATGGTATGCAAATTCACTGGAAAGGAACGTCAAGTTTCAATATTCGCCTTTCATTACGATGCAGCAGTATTTGACTGTCCAACATTAACATTAAATACTAACTTGTTCAAAGCAGTCGTAAATAAATGTGTAATTATTACAAAATTACAGTATAATTTTATTCAACTTAATCTTTGTGGATTGGTGTTTCCGGAATCCCAATCACACATTGTATTGTATTAAATTACAATGTGGCAATCACAATGTATCCGTCGTCACGTATAGTCACATTTGTGACAAAAGTGACGACGAATATATTCTGTTAGTATGAATAAAAGAAATGTACATACATTCTGCGTGCAGATTATGAATGAAAGGATGATTTAAGCTTATATGCATGAAATTAAACATTAAGAATTGATTTTACAATTTGTTATGTCCTAATTGTATCTGCCATGCAATGAGAAAGCAAAATTGCATTAATTTGACTTCTTTCCGAATGTGACTGCGGGGTTTAATTATGACAGTTATTCAGAGATAATTCGAAATCATTCTCAGCCATAATCTATACTGATGCAGTCTGCAGTCTTATAGTTAGAAATTATATTCCAGAAGAAAGTTTGAGTGAAAATGACAATGAGGCACAAGTATGTGTGAGTCGATAGTAGCAGTTAAATAAGGTGGTTAGTCCATATAATTGAAGAGGATGAGAAAAAGTCATTATAATCTAATCAATGTAAAAATATTTAAGGGTGATGATGATGGAAAATATCCACGTTTTTGGGCTTGACCGTCGAGTTCGAGTTTAGAGCGAACCAAAAGATAATGACGGCGAATGAACTCATTATCGCGTAAGTGCAATTAGGCTATTTTTGACTAGTTGCTCGTTTATTATGGTTTATACGGTGAGCGAGAAAATCTTGACAGAATGATTGTTGTTTTCTCCTCAGACTGAACAAAGCACATTCATTTGTGACAAGTAGTGCTAAACTTTAGAACACGAATTGAAGTTTTATTGTTATTGAAATCATGAAATCCGGATATCAAAATGCGGATAGCTGGTTACTGTTCCCAGCAGTGTTGTTATTGATGATAATAACCATAATAATTTTTAAAGCGGAAAAACCGGTTGAAAGGTGTCCAGTGTCGGTTGAAAAGTGTCAAAAGATAAAGACAGGTCGGGACCTTTTCAACAGATGCAAAAGTGTCGAAAAGCAACCTGTTACATTAGTATCGACGTACTTCCCACTTTCACGCTCAAAACACAGCCAGGAACAGTACCATCAGTGGGCTGTAAACTATTTGCGAACAGTTTGTTCTCCAGTAGTATTCTACACAACGCCAGGGATGAGTGACGGTGGGACACGGTTACGTGGACAGCCCTTCTAGCCCCTTTAGATTCTAGCCCTCAGTTGGGGCTAAAAAGGTTTCAGGT
>JABASF010000379.1:0-44317 GCA_019776145.1 Harlomillsia oculata | reverse complement strand
CACGGGGTAAAGTGGGAAGTCCTCAATGAACCATATCTTGGTGAGGTCAAATGGGTTAAACCTCACGGACCGAGCTTGTTCATAAGTCATGATCTGCACTGACAGCGTCCAGGACGGAAACTCCTTACGGGCAATAGCATTGTAGAGGTCCCGGAGGTTGTAATCTGGGTCGGAACCAGCTACCCTCTCGGCTGTAGCAGGATCAAATGATTTGACCCCTTGTTCACTTCTCCAGTGGAATTTGCAGTAGACAGGTTGACCAAGAGCATTAACAAACTTGAAAGTGTGGGCACCGAACCCGTGCATGTGTCGGAATCCGTCTGGAATGCCCCGGTCAGAGAACAAGAGAAGAGTGTGAAACGTCGTTTCAGGACGTAGTGAGTTAAAGTCCCAAAAACTGTTCTGGTCGAAAAGATGTGTCTGAGGATTTCGTTTCCTGGAGTGAATCAAACTGGGAAACAAGATGGGATCTCGGATCGGGAAGTTTTCAAGGTTATTGCCCACCAAATCCCAATTTCCATCTTCCGTGTAGAACTTGACTGCGAATCCTCTCGGATCGCGAAGAGTGTCAGCAGAGCCCGATTCGAAGGAGACGGTGGAGAACCTCACGGCTAGCGGAGTCCTTTTTCCGATTCGATCAAAAACTCTGGCTTTAGTCCATCGTGAAATATCATGAGTCGTTTCAAAGTATCCGAATGCCCCACCACCTTTGGCATGCACGACTCGTTCGGGTATCCTCTCTCTGTCAAAATGTGCTAATTGATCCAGGAAATTGTTGTCCTGCATCAACATCGTTCCTAGTCGTCCCACAGTCAAAGACGCAGTCATTGACGGGACGGGAACTCCTTTCTGGTCCGTTGCCCGGTCTGGAACTGTTCGGGCGTTGAGCGAACTCCATTCGTGCAGTTGGTGTTCTGCCGCTTCAAACCCACACGATGCTATAATGATTCCTGTACCATTTTCATTCATTAATAGAAAATTCAAAGAGCCATATTATCCATTATTAACCAAAAATGATAAAATAAGATGACTCACCTGAGAAACTGAGAAGAAGAAGCGGAATAATCGAACGTCGCTGTTTCGAGTTCATTTTGACGCTGCTGTCGGGGTGACAAGGGTGCTGATGGGCACGCTGCTGGCCGTGCGACTGGAGTCTTCTCCAGCGCTGGTCAATGCATTTATGGCGGCAGTGGGCCTGAGCAGTCATGGGAAATTCGCACAAGTCCATTCTTTTCTTGTCTTGTTTGTCTTGTTCTCCTTTTGCTTTGTCTTCTTCCTTCTCAGATTGCTGCAACACTCCCTTCACTTTTGCAAATGTCAATGCCAATGCCAAAAGTACTTACATTCAGATTTTTGCCGAGCAAGCATGCAGCATAGCTGCCGTCTTTAACTACCTGCTTTAATTTTTTCTAGTCAAATAGCTCCAGACTTGCATCATCCTTCGCTTTTATTTTCCCTGGTTGCACAAAACTTCCTTCCTGATTTATTGCTTTTGCATTTTGATTACAGGATACAAACAACCTACAACATCAAATAATATGCTAATCGCGTTTTGCCGAAATTGTCAAAATATACATCAATTCCGGAAAATTGCCAGTAGAGGAAACGTACATAACCTAACTCACTGTCTGTGTAGCAGTTTCAATTCCTTTGTCCGCATTTGATTCAAATCCTCCGATTGAATGCTTTGAGAAGCGAACGACTAGACTTCTCGTCGTGGACTATGACGATGACGATTGCGTTGTTACATTGAGCAGAAAACAGAAAGGATTTGCCCCAAAATGCAGCGAGGGACTCGACAACAATGCAAGGTCAGTGAGGTTTTGAGATGTCAACTTCACAAGACCGATTCAGGTGTCAAACTTGTCAATTTTGGATTTTGGAATGAGCGAGTTTGCCATCTTCATTTTCACAACTCGGAACCAGCCCCGAAATCATGCGATCATTGTTTGAAATTAATGATGCCTTTATCCTGAAAACTAATTTCAGAATATTGCTCAAGAGTTTCCATTTCCACTTTTACGGCATTTCGGTCAAACTTCCTTAATTCGTTCACATAATGACAGAATTGCAAATTATATGTGGCAATATTCCTTTTTTGTTATCGCTTGTTTATCGCTACAGATAATAACCCACAAAACAAACGTACAACTGGTACAACGACAAACAGTCGATAACAAAACTGGAATTGATGCCCCATAAATATACTAGCGGTACTTTAATAGTTTACGTCCGTACATCCGAACAACACGAACCTTTCGTCATACAAAAGTCAGGTTTATACATGTCACCGTCACAGGTACAACAGACGTCTTTGTCATATTTTCTCGGCGTGATATTCCTGATAACGTCCACATTATGTCAGGGGAAACACCAAGGACAATTCGCTTCATTTTTCACCGAAAGCAATTGCACAGGTCAGAATATGACATTTTTTGAGACGACTACTGAGGACTTGCGTAATATTTCAGCCAATTCTGCACTGTTTTATGGACTGTAAGTTATCTGACTATCAATGTAAACTTCACCTGACCTTGTGGAGAATGTGAGACACTTGGTTGAATATTTTCAGGTGGCAGTTTAGCTACATGGACACCAAAAGGTTGTTAGAAAGGTCAGGATGGATCTATGGTGAGGATCCCGGAGCTTGTAACTACGGTACGCCTTGGGAAGATGATCTGCATGATCCGACAACTTCCGTTTACGAATATGAAAGTATCACTCGCTTGTTTTCGGGTGACACGAGTACAAACTCTTCATTCGGGATTGCCCTATATTCTGATCAAGATTTTAAGAATCTGGTCGTGTACACTGAGAATGACCAGGCGGAAATCATCCCTCGGGTCAACATGAGCGTCACAATTAAGTCGTATGTGTTTTCTGGAGAAACTAAATGGACGTTGTTCGAACATCCGGGCTTTTCTGGATGGTCCCAGTGCTTCGCTCCGAGAAGCAACTGGCTGACTTTGAACCCGCTCACGAAGTACCAGGTGGGGTCGATCAAACGAGGGTGCACATCAACGGAGGGTCAAACTTTTGGGTACGATCATCAAGAGTTTCAAGACCCGGTTTACATAGACAATAAGGCTTACAAAATGACATTCCTCGCGATTTTTACGGGACTCGGATTTGTTATGACACTTACCGTGGCGTTGGGGATTTGGTGTTGGTACAAGTCCAGCTTATTCGAGAACGTGCGAACCCTCAGTATGCAAGCTGAAGGCATTGCTGGGCATGCAGACCCTTACTTACAAGTACCCTATAAGCCTATATCAAATAGCAGGGATTCAAAAACATTGTTATTTAATACATAATTTATTAATCGAATTGTTTTATTTCTCACATAATTTCCCTTTTAACTTTAATATATAACGTGACAAATACAATTCTCGTACTTTAATAAAACTCAGTTTATAAGTCAACGTTGAACTATGCAGTACGAGTAAATGATTAATGGTTGGTTGGTTCGTTGGTTGGTTAGCACAAATTAACTTAATGTATAATTAAATTATTTAAGTACCATTCCTTTTTCAGTATTACATTGTGATTGTTAATTAGTGTGTAAGTACATATAAATGCACGCGTGGTATTATTGTTATTGTTATTGCATTAAGTCAGTGCTCGTAATATGAATTAATTATTGCTTTATACACTGGGCATCTTGATTTTTGAGATAATACCGGGTTGGTTGGTTCTTGGCTGGCTGGAGGCGAGAGACTACTATGATAAGTCGTACAAAAACACTAATGGACACTTGGCTTCACTTAGCCTCAGGCTTGACCGTGAGAAGTCGGCTGCTGTGACGATGTCCCTTGGTGAGCCGCAAAATTCTGAATTTCGTCGTAGACCAGTCCTGAGACAAAACCATTGTTTGTGAATAGGAATATGGGTTTGATTATATTTTATAAATGATGAACAATGTAGATGAAAGTGACAATGTCATACTTCTCCAAGACTCCAAAGGGGCATCCATATCCTCAAAGCTTTGGTCGTACGGAAGCGACACTGGTTCGTCAGACGGGTCCGCGTATTGACTCAAGTACGGATGAGCAAGAGCCAACTCCGCCGTGATCCGCTTTTCTGAATCCAGTTCTAGCATTTTCTCCAGTAAATCGATCGCTACATGTAAAATCAACAATCAGTAAAAGGTGAAGCCGAACTTTGTCAATTTATGAACGAATCACTGGCGTACAATTAAATTGCAATCAATCAAATCTTACCTAGAGGATTTGCGCCTTTGAATACCAGAGCAAAATCCTTCTTCTTCATTGGCGGGAGTGAGCGGATGTAGACTCGAGCCTGGAAACAAGCACACGAGAGCAAACGAACAATCAAATCAATGTCAAAGACGTCGTGTCAACTCCACTCCGTTCTCTTTCAAATGAACATTCAACTTGATCTAATAATGATAATGACATATCATTCAAAGTGGTCATACTGTTTTGATCGCACTCTACTCACAAAAAACTCTACTGCTACTGACTTCTCAATGACATGTCATGATCATGACACTGACATGATGACATGACTTATGTAATGTAAGGTTATCATAGGAAGTCTACGTGCCTGTTCAGATGTTATTTGGAGAGTAGCCTCTGGAGTCGGCGTGCCACACAAACACAGAATTCGGGTTAGTTGATCGATTTCTGTTCTTGTCAAAAGTATTTTTTCAAAGTTAAGGAAAACACTCGTCACAAAATCAATAATTCAATAAATACTAATTACATTAATGTAATATTAAATAAATAAAACAAATAATTAATGGAAAACAATCTACTGAGTAGGTCAAGGGTGCTACAGCTTTCAAATTCAAGCAATTATAGTAAATTTGATATAATCAGTTAATTTCAACATTGATTCATTAACTACGAAGAAAAAGGAATAATGAATGAATGAATGAAAAATGACCTCGTGAGTGCAGAGCTTATGTAGCAATGCATCTGGCGGGATTCCCGTGATCACGAAGATGCGAAGCAGTTGGTCGATGTCTTTTTTTACAACATTTCAACAATTTAAGGAAAATTGATCCAATAATATGTCATTTCATTTTTGATTAATTATCTCTTCATTGCATTTACAAGCACAAAACCACGCTGGGGTTACAGTTTTAAAAAAATGAGATTAAAAGACAGACGCCAACAAAAACGAAATTACGATCAAAACAATATTTAGATAAAATTGAACGAAAATAATACAAATATACAAATAACTAACTAAAAGAAAGTACTAAGTTTTTGGAAATTGTTTTGAAATTGTATATTAAAATGTTTCAAACTCACAGGCTCACTGGAGACTTTATCCAGGAGTGTATCTTTGGGTTTTCCCAGCAACTCCATGATCAAATTCAGCTGATTTATATCTGCACAATATATTGTCGTTGCATTCAAAATTCAATTAAAAGTTAAGAAAACGTCATTGATTTGACACTTTTTACGTGAATGAGTGAATTTCAACCGCTTTCATAAACAAGCATGCACTAACAGAAGCGGCAAAGAAAAGTTGAAATGAAAGATTCAGACGAATGCACATAAAAAGCAAATTGTTAAACGAAGGGAGCAATCGGCATCGGAGCAAGTGCAAGTCCCCTATGACCTTTGACTTGACATGATGGATGCCGATTGCACCCTTGTTGGCAACTAAAGACATGCTAAGAAATAGTGTATTGTATGTGTTGAGGGTACGGTCTGTTCCGGGAAAAAGGACTCTGCCGGTGAGACATTCCGCCAAAATGCATCCGACGCTCCAAATGTCCACTGAAATCAAGTTGACGACTCACGTTAAATTGACAGTTGAAAGTGCGACAATAAGCAAAATAATTCCACGTGAATGGTTGTGAATTATTAATTACCAGTTTGATTGTAATGCATCCAATTGAGCATAATTTCTGGAGCTCTGTACCAGCGGGTGGCCACATAGCCTGTCATTTCCGTTTCGGTGGGACGAGCTAATCCGAAATCCAAAATTCGGAGCTCACAGTCTTCGTTGACTGCAATATTGGACGGTTTCAAATCTCGGTGAATGATTCCAGCTGAGTGGATGTATTTAAGGCCCCTTAGAATTTGATACACGAGGAATTGAACATGCTCATCCGTCAGTTTCTGAGTTTTGATGATGTTGTTGAGGTCAGCGCCCATGAGCGGGGTCACCAAATATCTGAATGACAATGACAGTGACAATGTTAACGTGAGGACCTCAAACATAGAACAATAATAAAATTCTAAAATATAATACTGCTTGTTGTGGAAACTGGAAACTCAACTCACACATCTTGGAAGTCGTCCAATGTTGTGGACGGACTGAACACGTCCAAAAGCCCAATAATCTGGTTTTAAAAGTCAAGACCCGGGTCAACATTGGTAACAATCATTTAATAAATAGTCTAGCCGTAGTCACTCACATTTTCATGATTCATGTGTTTCAACATTCGAAGTTCTCGGTAGGTGCGTTTCGCGTGAGTTGCTGACTGAAAAGGTCTTGCTAGTTTTTTAATTGCCACTTTATCTTGACTGCTTGATGAGCCGTCTGTAGCAGAGCTGATGAACCAATCAAATAATAATTGATTGATCAATAAAGTCTTCAAGTCACTAATTAATTATAAATTACAGATTACACCTTATATTAACATACCAAACTTGACCGTAGGCTCCTGACCCGACGGGACTCGGACTCACGTACCGCTCCGGAAGTGTCCATTCGGTCTTGTTCAACTCCACCGTATAAAACTGCGGGTGTGGGACGTGGCTTGTTTCCACCATCATGTGTCCCGATCTGTAATCAGGTAAAGGTCATTCGGATTCCAACAAAACCTGAAACGACTAATAAAGAACTAGACTTAATAACTTGGAATCAAACACAAACTGAAACACAAAGAATTCAAGAAATAATATTAAATGTTGTTGATAGTGACTGCATTCGCCATTATGACAGAACTCAAATGATAACAAAATTCACGTTTAATATTAATTACCTAAATACTTGTGAACAGCTGCGAATCTTCCAACGGATTGCGTACGAGTAGTTGAATTGAAATGAGATTGCAGTAACCAAAAACACAAAGGAAACTGAACTGGACTAGAATAGAATGGAAAGAAAAGATGATGAAGGAACAGGACCATGTGACTCATCCATCCGTGTGTGCAACCAGAGAATATAATACTAGGAGAATAGGACCTCCCTGGTCTGTGGTGTGTAACAGGATGAAGATTTGAAGATGAAACAGAAAGATGCAAAATGTGAAGCAACAGGCACAAGGACAAGGAAAGGACCGAACAACACAACACAAGTAACAACGATCAGCAACCAGCCAAGCATACAGGGAAATCCGTGGAAAGTGCGTAGCGCGCGCCCTTTCAGTTCACACCGGAGCAAAGTGGAAACTGGAAAGCAAGTGGAAAGTGGAATGACAACGGACGACGACGCGACGGCACGAGGACCACCAACCAAGTCACCGTAAGTTTTGTTTTAAAAAGTATTTCTAATTTCTGCATTCAATTAATTATTTTGTTTACCTAAGATGATGCGAACATTAGCAGATATGGCGGTTGAACCAGCATCTTTATTGATATTCCTTTTGTGTCCACAGTTTTTAACAATTCGTTTTGGTTCTTACAGATCCGATTTGTGTGCCTCGGTCGCGCCGTTTGACCCCTTTTGTTCGTTCGGTTATCAACATTTGTGGTGTGTTGTGAAATTAAGGTGAAGTTGAAGTATTGTGGTGTCAGGTTTGTTTGTCAATCTGGAACATATGAGAATGGATGGCTGTGATTTTATGTCCACTCCTGTCAGTGTTGGCTCCAAGAGGAGCAGAGTCAAGGTGCGAGCTACAAAGATTATAGTTATAGTACAATTTACTAATAATTTATTGAGTTTGTTAATCTTGAAATCATTTTTCATAATATGTTTCGGATGGAATGCATTACAGGATTATGACCTTGATGGTGAATCAGTACATGACCGGAAGCGGAGGAAAACTCCGGAACTGCTCTCTGTAAGACTGAGCAATTGCAATAATGAGAGCTTAGAGCGTCCACCATTGTGTTCAGAAGGAAATGCGAATGACGATGACACCAGAATGGATGTGTTCAGATCACCACAAGCTGTTCAAGGGCCTTCTCAAAACCTGAGTCAAGGTCATGTCACTCCGAGGGTTAACCCTTTTGAAAGAAATCTTTTGAGTCGTCTTCGCTACCAAATGTGCAGTCCGGGAATGTTCGTTAGCTCTGAGACTCCACCGACGGTAAGTCAATACATGAGTTCACAGTCTGAATCGCGGTAATTGGACATTGATCACAAGTCAATCATTGAGATGTGATTTGTGTGTGTGTCGTTTTTTCAGAGTGGCTGGGGAATCGATCAGCTGTCGAAACTGTTTCCAAAAAATATTGAAGCGTCACCATCCACACATCAAAACGATTTGGAATTGACTCCGGAAAGTGAGGCGAAGGCCCAGGCAGAAATTAAGCAATTTTTTAGTGAACCGTCGCATATAGCTCCGAGTCCACAGATTAGCCAACCAACTGCATCGCAGTTTCGTCAAGTGGGATCGAGAATGTCCACGGGATCCATTCAACCGTTAGTGGACCAGTTTGCGGGATTAAGTCAGTCGCCAATTCTGGGAGGAAGCAATAGCAACAGTCAGGGATCGGGCCTCGGTAGTCAAAGTACCATGGTGTCCGATAGTTGGACTCTGACAGATCTCAGCCTTCCGCCCGTTCTCCCCCCAGAGCTAGAAGAAGCCTTGAAACCGTACTTGTCTTCTGGAGTTGCGTGCGTGTCAGAAACATCTTGTCCAGTTCCGGGCAAGAGTCGTGCCATAATCAACGGGAATAACGGCCTGAGCCAGGCTTCGGTGGGGAATACGTCTTTGCGACGTGCGTCTCCAATTCACTTTCGACGAAACAGAAACCTTCAACAACGCGAGTAACGAAGCCGAAGACTCTGACGACGAAAGTTACATTAGTGAAATTTCGGACGGAGAAGGACAGGGTGGAAGCGGGTCCCCGATTCTATCACCCTCAAGGGTCACGCTTGTATCTCCGGGGACGAGCAGGGTCATGATGACCTCACCGTCCTCATCATCCCTGATGGAAATGAGCAGCGGGTTTCACAGTCGGGTGGACCGCTCTGAATTTCTCTACAGCAGTTACATGGGGTCCCCAGGATTGACTCCCATTCGCAACAATGTACCGAGTTGAGTTATGTACCAAACCACAAATTAATGATCCATTGTGCGAATCACCCACTTCACCTCACCTTCACAGCACATGTTCATTCTTTTTCAATTTTTTTATTCAAGTTAACAGTTTCATTTTTAAAATAGCTTCCTGTCCGTTTTTGAAGTGCATCAATCAATTCTTATTTTTGTGATCCGGGATCGATCAGTTGTTTTCTTTCTAAATAGCTCTTTTATCCCTATTTTTTCACATTTTGACTCTGACAATAATTTTTTAACTTTTTTTGCATGCCCCACCCTGTATAATTAAAAGCCATTAATTTATTAATGAATTCCAATCCAATTGCTCAATTAATTACGTTTGTTCTGAGAACAACTGAATACAATGAAATGTACATGTATATTTATGATATTTATGATATAATACGAAATAATGCTGAATGAGATGAATAAATCACATCATGCAATTGCGCTATTAAAAATATGTTACATGTAGTGGGATGCAGTAGTGTGATTAATATTTTTATTACATATTCAACTTTGATAACGTACGTATTTAAGTTAATTTAATCCCGAGTTCGATTATTATGCTATAATTAATTAAAGGACTTAATAAGTTATGAATAACGGCGGGTCGTTTAACGTCTGACATTGTCATCAATGCTTGTTGTTTCCCCAGCCGTTGGTGTAGTGGTACTGTTGACTCCATCCCTGTAGTTTCTGACCCCAACCCCAACCTTGATGATGATTCTGTCCATGTTGACCCCAACCACCGCCCCAGCCTCCGTGATGTTGTTCACCTTGATCTTGACCCCAACCAAATGAGTTGACCGAACCGAAGATCTTGTTGAGAAGCCAGAAGAAGAAGGTTTTGTAGAACTGGAAGAATCCAATTTTGTGAAGGGACACGTCCCAGCGATCCGTCCCGACGCTGAGGCTATGAGTGTTGAAGGGCTCCAGGACACACCAAAGACTCGTGCTCGTCTTGCAATCTTCGTCCTGACCTAACCAATGAGCCACTGGAATGAGAAGTCGACCACTCTCCTTCGTCTCGGCAGTCTTAGTTGGAGTCCTCAGCGTGACCTCTTGACCTTCACCAGAGTCCTTAGACATAGCCGTTGTTGTTTCTGCTGTTGTAGTTGTCGTTGGAGTGTCAGTAACGTTTGCAACTTTCATATCCCCTGTTTCGGTGTCCGCCAAACCGATGGTGGCTGCAACAAGCAACAATGATGCCACAACAGCGGGCGCGGGTAGTAATCTTCTTGATAATCTCATCTCTGTTGCATCATAAATTTTCCATTGTCAATTATAAGAATGTTATTAAATTGTATTTTAGTTAGTATTGTTTGTTAAGTTGTACCTTTTCGGACGTTGATGATTTCCATGTATTTATCACAGTGCGAACGCTGATTCACCGAAATTTTGCCTCTTTGTGACCAAGTGAAGACCTCAAAGTGAACTGTGTTTCTCAGGTCAAACCTTTGTGATGTGAGGAAACGCAAAAATCCAAAGGATATGTGAAAACATTTAAAAGTGCATTCATTGCCTTTCTTGTGTTTCCGGTATATCAAATGAAAAATGAAAGTGTGTGCAAAATACAATATGCAAAAAAAGACTTGTAAAATAAGATTCGTGAACCGCATTGTTGTTGACGACTTTTATTGTTGTTGCGATTCACTTTCTAGGCAAGTTCAAGGTCGGCATTTGAGCTATAGAATGCAAAAAATGACGACGATGATAAATGAGGCAGATCAGTGGAAAGAAGCCAAAAGACCGGTGCGACCTGATCGCATGCATTGACCATCATTGACCATGGCCAAGACGATGATGAGATCAGTCCATAATAGCAAATTTTCTTTTTCATACTCTGCACTCGGCAGTCTGCACTCTGCACAGTCTGCAGTCTGCACCAAACAAACAAAAGGCAAGGCCAGACGTATTGTGTTGTGCGATGTGACAAGTTGTAATGCTAAGCTACGGTGCTACGGTAGACAGACCGGACTGACGAGAACTAGTGGCCATGTCCTCTGTCTATTCAGTGACAACAGCAACAGTCAACATGTGAGATGGAAGCAAGTTTCATTTTGATTGTAGAAATAATACTGAAGATTTTGCGGTTATTTAAATATATAATTGGGATATTTTGCGAGAGATTTAATATTTTATTGCTGATTTGGTACTGTTTTGAATGGGAGGTCAAGTTGGCAACAGTCACTTGAGACAGATGCCGAGGACAGAAGCACTGGGACAAACACACTGGTGGCACTCCTTTTGCGCCTTGTTGATGTCTAAACACACTTTGACAAGGATATGAGCCGCCTTCTCGAAGTCGCCGATATGATTGAACACATTCGCAGCCAGCCGAATGCACCAGGACCCGCCGTGATGGTGTGCCCACGCGAACATGGAGTGTTTCAAGAGCAAAGTTTCTTGCCAGAAACAAGGGGTCAATGTAGGGTCATCTGCTACGAGGATAGGTAATTTGATGTCCACCGCGTTCCCGAATTGATCGTCTTCTTGGATGATGCTCGTTCCAAGGGCATCCGCCACGATTCTCCCTCCGACTCGTGCCAGGTTGTGGTTGTACTCTCGAATGGCCGCTTCTCCACCCAGACTCTGTCGGAACTCGATTGCAGCGGGGAGTGTCAGAATCGGAGCGTGGTCAACAGTGCCCGTCCAGAAGAACTCGTCTTGGAATCTCATTCCACGAGGGTCGTAGTTGTACGACGTTATAGCCGGGTGAATGGTTTGGGTATGTTTCGGGCCAACGTACATAATAGCCACTGGCCGAGGAACGAAAAACCACTTGTGAGCATCTGTGACATAGTAATCAGGTCCTAAATTGCCAAGGTCAATTGGCACTTGGCCAATGGCATGAGCTCCATCGACGAGGACTTGGATTCCTTCCGACTTGATGAACGGGATGAGGCGGTCCAAAGGATTGATCACACTCGGCACCGAGCTCACGTGGTCCACAACTGCTATGCGGATTCGGGACCCTTCATGATGATGATGTGTCTTCACGAAACTCTGGAATGTGCGAACCAACGTCTCGTCCGTGATGGGGTAAATCACAGTGAACTCTACCAGAGTCACTTTCTCCGATGAAGTCTCCACGATGGACTCCAAAGTGGACCGAACTCCTCTGTACACGGTGGACAAGTGGAGAATCTTATCCCCGCGAGCCCAGTGTATACTTCGAAGAATGGAATTGACCCCGAATGTCGTGTTGGGAACAAAAACTAGATTTTCAACTGGACATCTCAAGTAAGGAGCCATTGTTTCTCGCAAACTATCCATGACCTGACGACTTTCTAGTACCACCCACCGATCCGGGTTGTGCTCAATTCTGTCCCGGGCAGCCTTTAAAGCTACTTCGACGCATTTTGGGTAACTTCCTGTGAACCCGAGTATACATTTTGCACGTTAAAATTATTGCATAATAGCATAATGTATAGGTAGATGGTTAATTCATTCCTAACTGCAGTGTGCGAATCTCACCATTCTCTTACCGTAAGCGTGATTCAGTGGAATGAAATTCGGATCTATGGGAAATTCCTTACGAATTTCCAAACCAAAACGTCCTTCACGTGACGCCGATGTGTCACGACTTTCACTGGCCATTTTAACGTCAGTTTTATGAGTAATTTGGAATCGAGAATTTATTTTTAATCCATGATGAATTCTTTTCTAATTCCAAGAGCTAAGACAAAAAGTATTAAACATTCAGAAAAAAAATCCGAAAATTCAGATGATATGAAGTATGAACCCAAGGCAACTAAACTAATATCCTAAAGTAAAATGCCCAAAGACGAATAATTTATTGTACTTATTATTACTAAAGTTTTATTTTATTTTCGTTTTATTGAATGAACATTCTAGACGTGTTTGATTGAAAATGATTGGGTTTTCAAGGGCAATAGCAAAGACAAACAGCGAGCATTCCATTATCAGTGTAAGAAGCATTTCGACAAACAGGAGCCATGGCGCATAGGGACGTACACTTGTCCACAATGGTCCCTACAGCGGTCGCGTCATTCTTTGTCCTCACTCCGCAAATGTCCGGGCGTCCAGACTGAAAACGGGGGTAATAAATCCATGCATAAGTATTTGAAAGCAAGGATTCTCCAGGGTGGGAGAAACCGAGAAACGTCATGTTTTACAAACCGGGGAACAGAAACAAGCTCCAGTTGCAGAATCACAAACTCCAGAAGAGGCAGGTGAGCAGAAAGAGCTACAACAATGCTGAGGAGACAACGTGTTACAATGCACTTGCTGTTTCGCGGATCCCGGCTGTTGAATTGTTAATTAGTGGAGTAATTAAAATTATTCCTCGTTCCCAACTCAATATTGAATGAATGAATAAATGAATGAATGAATGGAATGGGGCATACAGCGACATTGTGAGTCGGTCCCAGCATGGAGCAAGTGCTCGTTCCCTCCTTCGCCGAGGGACTGCATTGTTGAGTCTTCGATTTCGTGACCAACAGTAGTGAAATGGTCAAAAACAACGCAACGGTAACTAGGAACTTCATAACTGCAAGCTTTAGGAATGAATTGATCAAATTAATTGACACCACTTGAATTGAAGGTTATGTTTTCAAACTGAGGAATCAAAGGCGAGCTGTTCAATCCAAATCCATTCAATGCGGGAATCGTCTCATCTTTAATCTTGAAATTGAAACTAAATAGCCGTAAAGATACGATGATATGATAGGTTAAAAGGTCAACTTTATAAGGTCACACCTTCCGCAAGCAGAGTTGCGTAATGCTATCCGATCGATGCATGTGATGAGCTGGTTGATGGGATGTCACATGAACGAGACTGACTATGACCCTCACCGTTGACCTTCACTGATCTTTTCTTTCTCCGATTAATTGCCATTTCGCGATTCATGCTAATCAAAAAATCGTACACAGCACTATAACACAAGACATATGTTACCGCTATCAAAAGCGTGCAATTTATTTTTATCATGTTTATTATTTATTACGGATCTAGAATTCAATTGAACAGGAGAGTCGAGTCGAGGTGTACAAAATGCAACTTTTGACGGTATTAAACGAGGAAATCACAGGAATCACTTCTTTACACGCGACATTACAGGAAACTCTTTGTCTACACTATATAGCAGTAATTTTTATAGTAATTAATCAAGTATGAATTAAATATTAAATTATATTTTGTATATGGTAGCAATAATTAAATACCAAGTATGCATGCAGAAACAGCAGCACTACGCGCTAAGTAAATGAACTCAAATGCAGTCGCTATATTCGAAATGTTTGACAATGTGGACAATGTTGACAATCAAATTGACCATTTCAGTCTTTCTTAGGATATCAGAATCATAATCAATTAAATGAAGGTGATATTTGAATAAGAATAGAATATCCAATAAATTATACATTGTTACATTCCTCATTCATCTTTAGTTCTTTCATCGGAAGCCATATTCTCAATGCATGCCTATTAGTTAGTTTCTAATTGTAACATGAAATTAATTATGATTGGACGTTCCAACTCATAAGCTAAAGTAGCTACAACAAACAAATTAATTTCACGAGCTGACGATTGCCGTAATTAATTTAAATGACGATGATATGATTTTTCATTGGTATTTTTTTCATGAAGATTTCGATTTTCGAGTTGACAAGATTACACGACGCGATGACGATATATCCCATAGAATCCGCAGGAAGGTCAAGTCGCATGGTCCACTCTGGTCCAAGATCTGAAATTACAATTAATTGTAATTAATTGTAATTAAGCAATCAAAACATAAAGTAGGCTTGCTGTGCTGTAAGCTGTACCGTAGGAAAAGCTTTGTGTGGTGTGGTAGTGTAAATGGAGTATGGCAGAGGGCCAAACCACCGCATTTTCTCCAACCCGACCACCACAGTCCACACTATTCCAATCCGGCCAATCCCACAGTAGACTTGCTTTGATGGTGTGGGTGTCTTTGACTTGACTGGACGCTATTCGTCACTCGTCAGTCCAATGTCACCTTGCCACTGACATCCTAATGATCCTAACTTGGCTCCATGCGGTACGATTACACGACAACAAAGTGACAATGACACAGTAGAAATGTGAGGACTTGTGCGAGCATTGCATCCAAAGTGATGACGTGATGAGGTAGACAATGACAATAATGGTCACAAAATGGTTAATACACATCCGAGGAGAACCCGCCGTCGTCTGAGCCTCCTCCTCCGGACATAATGTCCAATGCGCCGGAGGCAATGGAACTCGGGTTGAGGGTCATGTCGTCATCGCGGGTTGGGGTCGTTCCACCTGTAACCCAAAAACGGGCATGTCAACGGGCACGTAATACTGGCGTAAAATTGCAATCAATGAATTATGAATGGATCATATACCTGATTTATTGGATTCGGTTCGCAGCATATTTCTTCGCCATTTGGCTCTGGCATTCTGGAACCAAACCTGAAACGCAAGATTATGAATATACGAAATAAGTTAGCAAGGTTGTAAAGCATTAAAACGTAGGTTTGTACAGCCTCATTCCGATTTCCGACTTGCCGAAAGGAAAAAGGGAAAGAAGATCAGGGAAGGAAGGTGTTTGCATGTTGCATTGCTTGCGTTGTTGGTTGTTTTGTGTGCAGGATGCACAAAATATTAGAAAAGGATTTTTGCATTTTTGGCAAAGATAGTCACGCCTGTCTGGGCAGGGAAAGAAGGAGAGGAGATGATGAGAGACGATGAGAGACGACGACGAGTGAGTGAGGAGGAGAGCCGTTTCAACGAGTTCCTACCTGGAGGACACGTTTGCTGAGACCAGTCTTCTGAGCAAGTTGTTTCAAGTCTTTGGCATCCGGATTTTGGTTGATGGCAAAGTAGGATTTCATGGTTCGCAACTGGTGGTGCTTGAACGATGTGCGCATCCGTTTCGTCCGCTGCTGCCCGCCTCCGCCGCCGCCGCCTCCGCCCGCTCCCGAAGGACAGCTCGCCGAAGACGAAGAGTCGTAGCCTTGTAGATGCGACCCGGATCCCGCCAGCACGCTCTCCGCCACATCCCCTGCAAAATCCACACAAGCAACCGAAAATCAACATCCCTCACTACGTTATATATAGTTTCTACTTTTGTATCCGGTGCGGTGTGCTGCTGCTGCTGTTGTGTTGTGTTGAAGCATCTTTTATTATTGCTCTTTTATTATATGCCTTGATGAGCAAGTCTGATAACAAAACCAGAAGAAAAGCTCCTTCATCCTCCAGTCAGTCCTTCTGGACAAGTTCTGCTCCAGGCACTTGCCAAGTTATTCCATCCACTTCATAAATGCCTACTTTTACAGCACCACAACCTGTAACTCGAAACCTAAAATCCCATTTTTGATCTCTCGATCACAAGTCGCCCACTCTTATGTTATTTATACACATTCAGCGGACTACAAGGCTGGGCTCTACGATTGCAGATTAATAAATACCGAATTGTTGGTCTCTTTGGAACAATTTTAAAAATATGAACGCTTTAAAATTGAGACATTTCAATTTTAATGTTTTTTCATGTCAGGTTCTGATGGTTCTCCGTGTCAGGTGAATTTGGGGAACACGTCAGCTCTCAGCTCAATGATCCGTCAGTCACTCATTACTACTCATTGGTGAAGAACGTAGGGAAATGAATAATACCCGTGAAATCTGGTCTGACTGAGAATGGATAAAATGCAGGTTCCCTTGGGCGAAGAGAAGAGCGACCCTTGCTTTGGAGAACAAAAGGAGCCCTTGAGGGATGGAATTGAACCTCACTCTCGGCATCACTTATACCTATGATTACTATTGACAGAATCCGGATCTAAACAGTTTCACGGTGCTGTAGGCACAGGACGAAAGAAAGAGGAGCCTTCGCATCATTGCGGGGTACTTTGTTTGTGCACAACGCCCGGACTCGGGAGTGATTCCACGTAGGATCCAAGCCACAATGACACGGTACAGTACGCGTGCCCAACAGAAATGTTAGTTGAATGCCCACGTGCCCTTTTGTGTAAAACAACCAAGTCGAGTCGTAATAAGAGAGCTCGCACGTGACCTCCGACCTTGCGACCTTCTCACTTCCATTACGTCACAAAGCTGATGCCTGCTTGTTCCTTATTGTTCGCCTCTCACTCACAAAAACCTCCAAGTCTATTATTAATTACTGAATTCTAGGTTACGTTTATTCAGTTGATCATGAGGCGATCAAGGGCCGAAACTCTGGAAGCTGTAGACGCACATAAACGTGAGTGAGGGCCGGAAAGGATTTTCTCATGCCTTTTAAAACTGAACATGGACACTTGAAAATCTCTCCGCCCTTGAAGGAGCAGGGACAACAAGCTTCTGTTCCTAATTAAGAGAAGGAAAAGCAAGTCGGAGTAGTCGTTTTATAGCTGTCTCAAAGTCCCCCACCCTTTCCTGGACCATAATAACTCCCTTTCCAGAGTGACAAGCGCACCACACGGCGACATGTGATTTCACTTTTCCACTTTAGCCTGTCAACTTTCACGTTCCTTCCACATAACGCATGACGTTCTTAAGGACACCTTTACTTTATGCATACACTATTGACTATTGAGCATTTCCGGTCGTCTTTCTTGAATCGTCTTTCCGAGTCTCTAATCCAAACAAAATCCACTGGAATCTGTGCAAAATGATAGTATAAGGGCCCACGTTTTGAGAGAAAAAATGTGCCGTCGTGCCGTGTCTTTTGTTTGCTTTTGCGTGCACAGCTTTTTCATCAGGGAATCAAAATCAAAATATAAATGGGTTGCGTTGTGGAATCCTGAATGCCGAGTTTCGTGGAGGTTTCGTCATTATCACATCCCGACCGGAAGTTGCACTTGTCGACCCTTGTTCACCTGTCTTTCGTGTTTTTTGACGCGTGTGTGTGTGTTGTGAGTTGTTTGTGAACATCTGAGCAGGTAGAGAGAGTCTAAGCCCCACCTTATCTTCATCTCAAACCCTTTCCCAAATTAGCATCTTTTAAACAAAAATTAACAGGGACAAGGACATAACTCCAAAAATAAAAATTGAAAATAATGAATGACTTAGTCCAAGAGACAAGACACAAATCATCCAACGACTTTTGTTGCACATGCGTGACTCTTGTGTTGTTGTTTGGAGCATGAGAAGGGAAATGAAATTTAATGATGATGATATTCCCAAAAATAATGACGTAAAAATCTTTTTTTTCCATTCTCGTCTGTCACGCAATAAAATGTAAATCATTCCTATTGTTTTTTTCTATTTTGCGATGATTTGATGATGAGAATGAGACGAAAAAAGAGTTTTCTTTCACTTTAGGACGGGATACACGGGTCCATAAAGTGTGGAAAATTTGCAATCAAACCGAAAAGAAGTGGATATGGAAGAAACAAGCGAAGGGTACACAATCAAAATATTATTTGATAGGAAAAGAAGGGGAAAGAAAAGTCGACGATTTCGACATTTGCACATTTTCATATTGAGGAGAATTGCGTTATACGAGTAGAGTTGAGCTGAGCTGAGCTGAAGGACCGGGACAAAGTGAGCTTTTGAGCCGTTTGAGCAGTGGGTGCAAGTGGAACAAACACGGAGAGGAACAAGAAGAGCACAAGGCAAAGGAAAGAAAGCATCGGCGATTTGGCTTCTTAATGAAGAGTTGCCATGGGCAACTCCTCGTTTGTGCCAAGTCGACGTCCAAGTCGTCGTCATCATCGCATCGCATCGTCGTCGACGTCGTCGTCCTTCTCTCGTCTCTCGTCTCTCGTCTTCATTCTTTTGTGCCATGCCATGCCAAGCCATGCTCCATCCTTTTTTATTTATTTCCTATCTCTCCACTCTCTCAAGTCGCTGTCGCTAGTCTTCCATTCCCGTTCCCATTCCCATTTCCATTATTATTATATTTCCTCTCTTTCAATTCACTTGCTCACTTCACCCGTCAAATTATTAGCATCTCACCATAGGCCTTTTCCTTCAAAAAACGTCTACAAGTCTATAGCAAATGACAACGAGCGAGGAGCGAGGATCCGCTTAATTGGACGCAAAGCCTATTCCCTAGAATTTCTGCATAATAAATTCACATCCTCCATCCCAATGCCAAATGATAATGAGGAATCCCCTTGAGAAAGAAACGAGGAATCCTGCATTTTGAAAAGGCAACTTACCGATATTTTGGTTGATGTGTTGGAGAGAGGAAGGAGCTGGTCCGCTCACACCGCCGAGCTCCATTAAGGATGCCATCGTTCCGCTCCCAGCAGCGTTCGAATTCGGATCCTTCCGTTTTCGAGGTCTCCCTTTCTGCCCGGAACCCGCTCCATTGAAGTAGCCAGTTGGGGAGGGGTGGGAATGTGCTGGGACGTGGTGAGGGTGCGAGTGGTGGTGATGATGATGATGATGGTGGAGGTGATGTGGGTGTCGTACTGGGCTGTTGGGTGCTGGTGGCGGTGACGACGCCGAGTTGTCGTCAATCATCATCTCATAGTGTTGTTTACAATACAGTGCGTTGCTCCTCATTCCGAAATGATCACCTGTACATTCAAATCATGGCGTCATTGGTGGCATCACGTCAACTGCACAGATTAATAACTAATTAACAATTAATGACATTTAGTGAATTACCTTTGTTAAGGACTCGAAGACAAACGACACAGACGAAACAGCTCAAATGGTAGACTAGATCCTTTGCGCGCATGATTAGTTCTTGACAACCGATCCCGCCGCCGCACCTCGCACACGCCCCTCGTGGAACTGTTTGATATGTCCTGCGAATGTCAAGACAAGGAATATTAAGAAATGATGAAGGGTCAAGAGAAATGGTACATTCTCTTACACATGTGAGATGCATTCCTGTATTTACTCACACCGAGTCAGTTTGATTGGACATAGTAGTCATAGATTGAAAGGGAGATTACAAAAAAGGGCCCGCAATAAAACGGCTGTCAAGTCAAATTGTACTTAACGGAGGAAGACTACTCGAAATATTCATTTAATAATAATGCATCCGCCTCCCTCGGCTCCCTACGATGTGTTCATCCGACAGTTGTTATGCCTGCCAGGAAGAGAAAGAAAAAGGCAAAACTTGTCCAGGACAGGCAGGAGAGGGAAGTCGATCCTGGAGAACAGGTGTTTTCCAAGCCATTGACACCCGTTTATTCCAAATACAACTACTATGCTTGCCATTTGTCTTCGTTCGCATCGTATGCAACCATTTATTGCCTTTTATCAGGTCCACTGGTACTCCCGAACTTGAAGGAATATGAAGGGTCGATTGTAGTCTCGTCTCGGGTCTTCAATATACAACACTTTTACCCGCTTCAGTTCCCACCTTCCAATAAAATATGACATTTTTGCCTCTATAAAGTACCAGAATGAACAATAGAATGAGAGGCTTTGATAAGGTGTGATAATTGGGGGTGCAACCACAAAAGTTGAACCCTTGGAAACCCACAGGTGACTTCCACTAGTTCCGTCCGAGTCACGTTTCCCCGTTTACCAAAAGTAGTTATCACTCTATCGATTGAGGGTTCGGTGTGTTTGTACAGTTCGTGTGTGTCATTTCATTGTGAATAAGTAAGATTGTGACTTTGAGACGGGACACGAAGGACATGTACGTCCATGGGACGGTCTTGCTGAGTGAGTGGGACGGGTGTCCAATTCATCATTCATCTCATCTCACACGAATTCACATGTACAATCAAATGACACCGGTGAGTTGCATTACGTACACTCACATTTCTATTGAATGAGCACGGAAATCATTATTGGGGATGATGATTCGAGAAGATGTTCAGGGAATCGTGTCGGATGATTCGTTCGTGTGACTTGATGCGAAATGCGAATCGTCGCAATGTGAATGAAAGAAGAAGAAGAAAGAGAAGGAAACGAGGGATTATATTTTGCCTCTTCTTTTCTCGTCTCCTCTCTCCTCTCTTGTATTCTGAAGGATAACTGGAAACTTGGAAGGCAGAAGAGCCAGAGCACTAATGAACGGTTGCCCCGGACGACTCTTCGTTTAGCCAAAACCAGGACGCACTATATTGTGCACTTGCCATATTGCCAGACTTTGCATTGGCTCAGGTCCGATGAACGCCGAACGAACGATGAAGCCGTATGCCATGCTCTCTCCCATTCGGTTCTCATCTCATAGGTTCGCAATCCACTACCCGAAGATGCGATTGCACGGCAAAGAGACCGTCGACGAATCCCAAATCTTCGCAGCATCTTCATTTTCCCCATCTCTCCCATCCTTTCCTACTTATAATTCATTTGTCCGTGTGTCAACAATTCTCTTCAGAATCGACTTTACCGATAATCCGATTACAGATTTAATACGAATAAATAGACAAATATACACAAAAGTACACAAAGTTGTCCCTTGGAAATATGCTTCACCTTCAACTTCAACTTGAAGTTGTATTTTCCCCTTCCCTTTCCTTCCCCTCTTTTGAAATCCTCCAAAGGCGAAAAGGTGGATTAGAGTATTTGCCGCAAACACACAGACAAGCATCACATCGCATCATCTAAAAAAAACTCACTTGAAGAGGATCAAAGCTCCACTTCGATCAAACGTTCAAGAATCCCGACTATGACTTCCGGTCGACTCTTAAATCTAATCTCTCAATTCTACAAAACGCAGAGAGCATGTTGTATTTTTGAATAAACAGATATTTTTGCATGGTGCATGAGCTGAACGGCAAATAAAATGCAAATAAGATGCAAATCCGACGTGTGAGGATCATGTTCGTGGATGTCTAAGTCTAGCCTACGCAGATGGCATGTTTGGATGGAAAAGGACACTTGGCATTGTTGAAAGGGACGGATCTCAATTAAAGATAAGGCTACTGGTTTTCTTCTCAAGGGATCCAAGAGGATGAAATGAAGAAATGATGGGTACAATAAATTGAACCGAGTGTCAGAAGTCAGAAGCTCACCTCAACAAGACTACAGGATGAAACGCGTATATTCTGCAATTGGTGCACTTTTTCTCCTTCCCGAGCTGCTCTTCCACGTGTTTCAACTGAGTGAGTGAGAGGAGACTGAGGATAAGGCCTGCCTGCGATTTCCTGTGACCCTCTCAAGTGCACCACAGTTCTTATTCTTATGGTTTTATCAGTCATACATCGCGAAGAGTTAAGAATGCTATTATTTCCTATCAGATTTCAAAATATAAAAGGCTCATCGAGTCAAAAGTCGTAAAAACGCGTTGGAATTGTAATCGTAGCTCAAGCTCCCAAAACCCCCATTCAAAACCGTATTTTCCTTTCCAAATTGGCGACTCAAATGGCAAAACAAGACCTCGAAAGGAACTTGGAAAAGAGGATCATAAAGATTGGATTCGGATTGTACTAAAGGTAATGCTCACAGGACTTACTTGTGCGGACTCGGGATAATTTTGTGATTGTGCAATGCAACCTAAACTAATAAGCAATTTAAGATAATGAGGATGGGATGAGATCCATGCAACACCAAAAGGCGAACAGATGTAACACTACGCAACAACGCTACGTGAGAAATCGTTTAGTTCTCCCTTGTGAATCTTCGCACAAACCATAAGCAAACTTCGTAGCCTAATTGAAAGGAAAACGATTCGGCGGCATTTTATTCCTCAGCATTTTTATTATCTTCATTAGAAATTGCTGCGCGTGCAGACTTTGCTTGAATTTGAGAACTTTAAGATAAGAAGCGTCTTCCTTCATCTTTCCTGGAGATAAGAACCCCAGCCACAGCAACCCTACACTCTAACTCTAACCCTCTCTTACACCCTTACGCCACAACAACGAAAAGACTGTGTAACCTCCTTGTGAGAGCATGTTATGGAAAAGCAAGGAAAAAAGTCATACAAACCCTTCTTTCTGAGGTGGTAATGACCACCAAAAACATGCCCTTTACACTCAACTCAACCGAGATTACTGTAATTATCCCTAATTGATTTTTAGAACTACAAATCGTTAAAACAGGCCGCCTTTATTTATGTTCTGCTAAGATTTTCACATCACCCCAGCGGGAGATACTCGTTGGCAAAAAACTGCAAGTAGCGAAATTTTTGTTAGTTTGTGGCTACCGTGCTACCCACGGTCTACGGTGTTGTGACAGGGGGAAGATCACGGAATGGGGTATAGTATTATACAAGTGAGCACCCTGTGGTACCCTTGCGATAAGTTGTGGGTCCGTGGAAACAACTTGTGGGACCCTTGGAGTTGCATGTCTGGCGTAGCTTAGCGTGCTGTGCGGATTTTCCGGACCGGAACTGACAAGGAGTTCACAAGGAGCAAAGCAAGGCAGAAGACAAGACAAGACAAGACGGCAAGAGGATGATTTCGCACACGCAAGGAAGAGTTACGACGACGAGGTCTCCTCTCCGCCGTAAACTCGAGCATTTCCTCTCGTTCCGATCCCACTGATAAGCAACCAAGTTAAAGTTGCGTAAGCTTCACCTCTTAAAAAACACCAGATGATACAAAATTGAAACACATTTCCACAAAATGTCTATGACGAGGTCCCTTGAGACCATCAATTCGTCCACACCTTGTCCATGTCTTCTATCACGCAAAATAAAGGGCCTCGTTCCCAACGTTAACCTGGCACCCTTTTCAACCTTGTGTGGACAAGAAAACATTGATTTTTTACGATGAGTTAAATGATGAGTCGGTCAGTCAGGTGGAAGAAAGAAATGTACGAAAACCGGCCGGAGAGACAGACAGGGAAAAGATGAATCATTTGATGATGCTTTGGCTGTTTGGCTCTAACGCTATGAGCAGGTTGAGAAGAAGGGAACAAGATCAACTTTGTGCCGTGGAAAACAGATCACCTCGTTCAGTTTAAATGCTTTTTTTCGGCTCATCATTCCAGTTCCCATCAAACATCAAACAAGCACTCAGATCTTGTTCTTACAATGCTCACAGCATCTTCATCTTTCTCGCCATCTCCGACTTGTATTCTTTCGTGTTCCAACTCTATATTTTGTATTCCTCCTCATCCTCGTCACATCACAACATTTAATTTGCAGATGACGAGAGATGAACGAGGAGAATCAAAATATAATCAAATCATTCATCGCGTAAATAGAAACATGCGATCAATTTGTCACCCGATATGGAGATGCAGAATCAGTGATTGTGGTTTGGTTGGTGATGATGACCACATATCAACTTGTCAGTAAGTTGTCAGATGCTGAGCTACCGAATTGAACTATCATTGCGCACATCGTGACTCATCCTAACGATTTTCCAAAATTTTCAATTTTGTAAAAACAAAAAATGTATAATGTGCTCATGGTTTTGACGGTGATGGGATGGATTTGAAAGATGGAAAAATTGTTAGTGGCTACTAGTTTTGTGAGTCGTCGTGACGCAAAGGTGGTCCGGAGCAATAAAAGCCGAGGATCAACGCTGCCGCGGCCGACAACAACAAAGAAGCAGATTCACAAAGTCCAGCAGCTGTTGTTCCTACTTAAAAAATAACCACTTTTGGCCAATGTGAGTTCTGTGGTCTCATTTCCACTTTGTTGGTTTGCCATTTGACCACTCCTCAAGACGTCTTTTGGCAGCGTTTGCATTGGGTGTTCAAAACAATCGTAAAGTAGTGTTGTTGGGTGATGCACTTGCTGGTTTATCCCGATCAGGTAGGCCACACACGACTTGACATGACATGACACGAAAACATGAACTAACGACCCGTCTTAATGGACACTATTCTTGTCACACGTTTCGTCAAACTGCCATTTGCTGTGTCCCACAATGCATATCAATGAGGCTGGGTTTGAGAGCCGAGGCGAAGCGAGCTAACCGAATCAAGTCGCGCATGCTTGCATGCGGAATGACTCTTTATTAGGCACTTCTCACTCGGACAGTGAAGAGGAAGAACAAAATGAGAACAAAACAAGCGTGAATTTATCAGTTTGATATCACAAATTCACACTGGTAAGGCGTCTCTCAACCTTGTCAGCAAAACCGGCAGACATAAAATTGAAGGGTTTGAGCTCCTGTAACGGGAAATTCACAAAAGAAGCACGTGGAACTGCACACCAAACCCAAACATATAAACTACACTCTACTACTAACTTGATTTCATGCATTTTATTTAATATTGTTCATTCATTTTGTAGTGCGTTTTCTAGATTCGAGTCTTAGATTTTGGTTCGTTGCCTTTTGACTTTTCAGCTTAGTGGGATGGACGGATGGATCATGGATGGGATGGTAGGTGAAAATGCGCTCGTGCATGGATTTCCTTCTCAAACTCTTGTGTCTGACTGTCTCTCCTTTGACTTGTGTGTCTGTCAGTCGGAAGGAAGGAACAAGACTTTGTTGCTCTACTATTATATGATTGCAATAGACGTTTTATAGTTTGCCCCTGGGGACACCGTGGAACGAGAAAGGCGCGACTGGAAGTCAGAGAAGCAGACAGACACAACAAGACTCAGGTGACAAGGAAGACAAGAGCAGGAACATCTCTTCCTCACGCACTTTTTAATCCCTCTAAAGACCAGGGAGCTCTTTACTTTCATCGCCGAAAAACCATTGTAGAATGAGAATGAGCACTTTGTTACGTCCTCGGGCATTATATATGTAGGCTTATATGCTTGCCAAACAAGTGGCATTTTGTGGTTCTCCGGGCTACTATTTGAGCAGAACAGAAGCCGTCGTCGTCGTCGTGAAGGACGTTGTCCGTGTCTGAGCTTTTGCCTTTATCCAAGACCAGACCAACCCTTTGCTTTCCCTTCTTGGAATGACGAGCCCTTTGGTCTGTAGGACTAGTAGGATCCTTGCCTTTTTGAACCTATATTCACCCTTCACCTCCTTGGCCCTTTATCTGACACGCAGCAGGTAAACTGCCGTGCTACACGTTCCGGTTGCGGGTGTAATAAGGTAATAACCATTTAGCATTAGGGCAATGAATGTCTCCGTCCGCCATATGCTCTCATGTGGTCCACACTCAACAAAGAGTGGACGAGTTGCAGTTAACGTGAACTGTGTTGTGTTCAAAAATGTTCAACATTCAACAAAATGTGCCACGTTTTATTATTGCTCAGAATACATAAAATAGTACATGCAATTTACAGTCAATCATGAATTTTTTAAAATGAATGCTCCTACGGTTCGTCCCAATATGCTCCATGCAAAGGTCGTAGGTGAGCGTGAGCGTTCACATTCCACACGTGTGGATTTTTTGGGAGATGAAATGAGGAGGATTTGAGCTTTGAGCAAGCCTCAAGCTTGAATCCTTGATAATTGATTTGCATTTTGCTCAGGGTTTTGCATATGATTGAGTTTTGAATTGGGAAAGCTGGGACGGTGGGATTAAATGCCGGTTTTTCTGACACACCGACGACGAGCGATTCAGCTTCTGTGTCTTGAAACTTGGAAGCCTTCAATCATGCACGCATCTCAAATCACACAGGAGCCAACACGGATTACATTTATTCCCTTTGAACGAGATCCAGATGCTGAGATGAGATGCTTCGATCCCGTTCCCAGCTATGAAAAACTGGATTTTGTTTAGCATTCTGGACAAGAAAAGAAAATAATGGAAAACGCAGGAATTGGACATTATTTCATGAAGATGAGGCTCTTTTTGTAAGAAACGGGTGCCACTGACCCATAATTCAACATGATTCTTTAATTAAAATCTTTCATGAGCGAGGAAGGATATGAGTTTATACGAGTCGGTAGTTGGTAGTAATTACCACCAACCGAGTTAATTGATTTCTTCTAAGAAATCGTTGGCATACGCTGCTGTTGCATGGTTCATAATGATGACCAGCTAATAAGCAATTTCGGGTAGGTGCATGCTCCGATAAGAGGAATTCATTAGCCAATAGAGGAATGAATGGTAAATGATTGATTTAATTACCGGTAATAGTCATCTTTGCAGAGGATGAGTCCATCCCTCGCAAAACAGGTGAGTTGACTGCTGAGCACGATTCCGCACTGGTGACACTTGAGACACTCGTTGTGCCACTGTCTGTCCACTGCTAACACGTAGTACCTGTCCAGAATTCGTTGTCCACACCCCGCACAGCAGCAATTGCCACTGTTTCCCGGCGGAGTCCCACCTCCATTGTTCCCATGGCTTGGATGCGTCATGTGCATTTCTAAGTCACCTGGACCCGGTCCGGGTATCTGTACTGGGTTCCCTGGCTCCTCTTTCAACATTATATTGAGTTCGCATAAACTTGGTGGAGAGTATACTCCCACTGACGACGAGGACGACTGGAACACTTCTTTGCTCGGGGTCGGGTCACTTCCAGAGGATTCGTCACAATCCGAAGGTGATGGCGGCGGTGTGGTCGACGACAGAATGTCCAGGGATGTCAAACTCCTACACAAAGGCAGGAGCGGAACCACCGGCTCATCCGTTTTGGACTTGCGTTTAATCGACGATATGTGCACAAGAATTGTCACACTAACTCGACAACTAACTTGGTCACTTTCAACTGTGAATTGTCATTTTGAGCTCATCGAAAAGAAGGAGCTTATCGGCTTTCCACAGCCAAGGAACGAGGTTATCATTATCACTTGTCACCAAAATGGTTTCCGATGCTGACACATAAATTGTATATTTATGTGGCTTTTTACCCGTATTTTATCTGCATTGGCTCTGGTTCTGTAGAATTGAGGTAGTATGAATTTTTAAAAATTAAATAGAATCCGTCACATTTCAGAAAAGAAGCAAGCGCGCGGCTTGTGCTTCGTTTATCTTTGTCCACTTCCGTTGCTGGGTCGAGGGAGATTATATAATTATTGTTGTTTCATGAAAACGAATGTAAACTCATTGGAATGAATAAATGCAAAGTCAAGTCGTTTGCTTTGGCAATGTGAACCGAACGGATGATGCCAAAATTCAGAAGTAATTAATTAATTAATTGTTAATGAAATGTAAATGCGCAAATAGTATTTATACAGTATTAATTGGGATGGGATGAATGATGATGAGGACGCAGTGGTGGTGGGTGCTTGCTGTCAGAGTCGAAGCTGCACAGCGACTGCGACTCGTCTTCGACTAGTGCAACAAAAAATTATAAAGTTGAGTTTTGTGAGTAGTCCAAGCCTTCTATTCTGCCTGCCTGGAAGGACTACAACAAAACTAACTCCTCGCTCCTCTCGCTCGAATACGGCGGATTCAAGTTCAAAAGTTGCATTGCCTTTCAAGTCTGAGTCAAATGCTCATCCTGTTTCTCGTTCGGGTTCTCATCATTCCAATGCATTGTTGAAGACTCCACGCTTGTTCCCTGCCTCCCTCTTAACTCTTAGGTAACTCAAGAAAAGAAGGAAAGAAAGAGACAAGATCTGGTGTGAGGATGAGATGTTCGTTGTGAGGAGGAGGACCTTTCCTGCCCGACAACCGGCCCTGCTCCTCTCCAGAGTGCACGTCGAGTGGACGGGAGACTCCTCCAGGAGGAGCCTTTCTTCTGCATCCAGCATCCAAATCCAATTCCGAAAGACCTCTTCATCTCATCATCATGCATCTTCCAATCTTCCCTTACCCCACCGCACCGGGAATCTCATCTCATCCAACATCCACATCTCAAACCTATTAATTTTGCAACAGATTTTGTGTAAATTCATACTTTTTCAATTCTACACCTCAGAGCGGAGTCTGATCAAAATCTCTCATTTTTCCACAAACGGCAACGACGGGAAATCAAAACCTGCAATCGCAATGCTCAAGAGAAGATGCGAACATGAGAGCAAAACACAATAATAATCTTCCTTCAAATCTTGAAAATTATGGAAAACTAGACGTCTTCATTCAATTTTTGTAGCAGGTTTTCTCTCATTTTTATTATTTATTGACAGAAAAATAACAACTTTTCCATCATGTCGAATTTTGAGTGTTAACCACACGGCTCTTTTAAAACCACATTTGAACAAGTCAAAAGAAATAGTTTTTGAATCTAAACACTTGGTCGAATCAAGACTTTGTATGTGAGACAGGAGCGTTGACTCCAGACAGCATGGACACGTCTCATTTCACCCCAATTCTGGAAGAAGTCAATGGTGCGTTAATGGAGTGTACAAGCGAAATCCAACTCCAGAGATAGAAAATGAATGATTTGAGTCACCTTTTAACTTTGTTGGATGTTGGATGGAAGAAGAAGAAGATGAAGAGAGATGACTGTTTGTTAGTGAGATGGATCGTGCCGTTGTTGTTTTGGCTCCTTCGTCCTCGTGTTCCAGTCGCTTTGTGGTGATGCGATGTGCTTCTACGCCCTTTCTTTTCGTGAAAGCCAAGGACCCTTCAAAAGGGCCGACATATGCTAGCCAAAATCCGGGATAAGTCTTCTTGGTAAGTAAGAGATACTTTTTGTGTGTGTTTGTGTGTAGGACAAGGACCGACTGTGTCAAAGGGAGCAAAGAAAACTTGAGGATGACGTGTCGGTCTGTCGGTGTCTTCGACGACCCGACAAGGCTAAAAGTCTACGGATGCGATGATTACGCAGATGAACATGCAGATCACATTTCAAAGTGAGACCTCCGTGGTAAAACATGGGATTGGCGCGGTCATTCCCGGGATTTTGTGTCCGCATCACTAACCGCACAAAATGACATGAAGAGCCTTCAAGTTCAAATGCTCAAATGTTTGCTCGCTGGTTCCTAATGCTAAACAAAAAACTGCATGTGTGTTTTGTATGTTCTTGCTCATTCTTGATGGAAACACGTTCCATTACTGAGAAATGTGCATTAAAAATGCGTCTTTTTTTGAAATGGTCTAGGACTGTGACCCAGATTGACCTAATCCGGAGACAAGATGTCGATTTTTCATGGGTGAATCGTCTCTATTACACAGTGTGTCAGAGCGGCTGTACCACCGACGCCGTGATTAATGTCGCCTATGCAAAGAAAGCGGTGGTTTTTGCAAGACAATCGTGATCGCAGCACCGTTTCAAGTGTCTAATGATCTGTAAACACGCATCCAATAATGCAAGATAACAATACGCAGTCTGGGAGTTGCTCTCGCACATCTTCGTCTTCTCTCATTCTGGCCCTGGCTCCTTTTGGATGAACCTCCGCTTCTGTGTGCACTGCACCACACAACAGCCACAAGAAGCCGAAAGATCACAATTTTTTGTTGTAGGAGTCGGAATGGGATTTTGAAAGGATACCTACCGAGACAAAACGAACGCTCATCAATAATTGTTCATGTCCACCTGTCAAACAAATCGGATCACCTCAATCATCCATGATGAGATGTCCAAAACCAAAGCTTTTTGTAAGGCATCTTTCCATCCAATAAGGAGCACTCTTTGGGCTTTATTACTTACAATTATTCGATAAGACAACATTGAATGTAGAATTTGGGAGAAAGACAAACGAAAGATTGGTTTTGACATGAAGAAATAAAGAAGTCAAGGAAAAGTATAAAAGGGAGTCGTGAAGGGCCTCCTGCCAAGGAGTCTCAGCGGGGAACTTGAAGGTCCCATTTGACCCTGTCTACTCCATGCTCATCTCCCAAACAACGCAACGTCGGGCTATGTGCCCTTTGGTGGTCACTTTGCATGATCCAGAGGAGATGATAACACAATTTGATCCGAGAGACGAGACCACGCTGCGGGATGCGACTTCTTTCCAATAACCGCGGCGCTACATTCCCGCTGTGGTACTGAACCTTCGGTTTGAACCCTTGGCCCTTTAGGTTTTATCGCTATCGTCACTGCTAATTTCAATTTTGCAGAGCTCAGTTGTTGAGAGGAAAGCAGAAGCAGGGGAGGATTGTTAGATTATCCAGCACAGAGCGCCCAGCACTAAGCTTTCGCTAGAAACTGGAAACTGGAAAGCACAGAACCACTAGACTTGCACTTGTTTTGCTGACTGAGTTTGCGTGCGAGCTACAACAACTATTCCAACACGATTTTCCCATTAGGAATGCACATTTTTACTCCAAATTTGGGTGCTGCACGCCATTTTTCTTCCTGTCCTTTACATTCAAAAAATCTATTAAAAAAACAAATCCAGTGTTTTAAAAAAAGTGTTTCATTCACATTTGAGCATCTCTTCATCCTCCGATTCATCTGAGATGCTGCATCTTTTGCCGTTTCATGAATGGAAAGGTTACTCTTGTTGATTTCATCACTTCAAAAATGTAGTCTGCCTTAAAAATTGCCTCATTGTGCATTTTTTTGAGTCGTCTACATTCATTCAATTCCAAATCTGATGTGTTGCAAGTTCTGGACTTGGATTTTATACGTTTTTAGCACGAATAAGACGAGCTCGTGAATCCAGAGAATGGACTTGTTTCAATTCAAAAGAGAATGACGCTGCACAAAAATTGACGGATTTTAATGTTTTTTGTGCGCACTTGTTCTCCGGCGACGGCAGGGCCTCGAAAGGAATCGTGCCAGTGCCATGCCAAGGGAAAAGGTCCGTAAAGGATCGCCGCACGCTGCCGCCAGACCAGACGATGACGTTATCTTTGCAAAAAAAATCCTAAAAGTCTCCAGCAAGGATGAAGCTGCATGCGCCAACTGCCAACTCTGGGGAAAAAATGCGTACAAAGGGGCTCGTAATTGGAAATGGTCAGAAAGCACATTAATAGAATTAGACAAAGTTGACTTTTTAGTTGAAAGATGTGAGAGATGAAGGATTTGAGTCCAACGACGACGTAGGACTTTACATTAACATTTATGAAAAATAGAGATTTATGCAAAAGCGTATATATGGACCTTTGAGGGTTGCGTTCGTGCATTAAAAAAGGGTCCCTTTGGGACTATGCGGTTACACGCTGAGTTGGGATGAGTGCACAGTGTGAAAAAGACAATGGGCCGTGAGGGAGATGCGATGATGATCATGTCCAGGAGGAGCACGGGTCATATAATTGCCCCTTATGTCTCTTAATTATGGTTCTTTTCACGTTTTCACATGGCACCCTATCATTTCGTGCACGCCTCCTCCAGCATCATTATTCCGGTCAAGCTCTATAGCTAGCCTCATTAAAAACCATCATCTCGCTTGTATTCTTTCACTTTTCTAGCTTCCCTTTGCATTATTGGAGATTCGAACTGTATGATGTGGATGTCATGATGTGTGTGACATGGAATACTAAACATTCCAGACTGAAGGTGACATGCGACCATGTGACAATGTGACCTGGAAGTGTCACGATGATCCTCGGGTCCAATCAATCAATCATCTTTGTTGCGCTGGGATTCTTGAGATCATTGTTGCGTTTCTTTGCGTCCGAGTCCACTCATTCATTTGGACAGAAAGAAGAGAGAGAAAAGGAAAGAGGAGGAAGACTGGAAGACGGGATGGGACAGGGAAGATTCATTCCTCATTCTCATGCTCCTTTTTCTGCTCATCTTCATCTTCATCTGTCATGCTGGATATTACACGTATGTCTGTGTATCCAGAGGAAAAGAAGAAGTTGTCGTCGTCTTCATCGTCGACATCACATCGTCGTCGTCGTAGTGGTTGTCGTCTTCGGTGCAGTTGTTGGTGTGGTAGAAAAGAGCTAATTAAAACCTGCCCAGCGGCAAGCAAGAGAGATTTTTTATCTCATAAAAACCGGATTTAGTGCGAGTTGTAGTTTTTCTTGCAGTGTGATTGTCTGGTGTTGTGCTCTTGTGCTGCTAGGCTGGAGCTGGACTACATTTGAGTTTTTGGACCCAATTCCAATTCCTTCTGCTCCTGTGAACGACCAAGATGGGAGTGTCCGATAAGAACCACCGAGCACCGAGCCTCCTTCACTTGACATGTCCATGTGAAGAAGAAGGAGCACTTCATCCTCTTCTATGCCTATATGTGACCCTTTGCACACTCCGTCTTTCTCTTTACCTTCTCTCACAGGCTTGCACCCTTCCCCAGACTTTTTTGTCCACAAAGTCAGTCGTCGTGTGACATTTCTTTCTCAGCCAGGAGCAGAGAAAAAGCCAAAGTGGACCCTTTGGAAAAAGTCTCCTTTTATTCACATTGCATTGCATTGCATTACTACATTACATTAGTATTTGGTTTGGTTTGGTGCTCCAGAAAATGCTTGCGGTTGCCTTGCATGGATGCGCGTCTGCTGCTGCGTCTGCTCAAGTGCTCGTTTACTACCGGTTTCCCTTCTGACTTTTTTCAATTCACCTGAGTTGAAGGGCTTATCTGATGCCCTGCGAAACGAATCTCAAGGCAAGCATCCGACAGACAGCAAGAATCAGGATTGAGTTATTTGGGGACTCTTCCTCAGCATCCGTGGGAAACAAAGTCATCTCCTCTCCGAATCTCCGTCCTGTCGAATGTCGCATGTCGCATCATCACTTTTCTTTCTCTCCTCCTTTTTCACTACTCTCATTTCTTGGTATACATTTCAAAAAAACACACAAAACTCGGGGCTGACTGAGAGAATGAACCCTTAAAAAACTGTGGTTTTTTGGTTTTTGTGTCTCACTCTCCTTCTCCTCGTGCTCCCATCGTATAAACGGAGGGAGTATGAGCTGAGCAATGAGCACCAAAGCTATACATATTATACGAGGGAATAAAAACAGATTTTTTGCGGGGGCACGTGACCAAGCAACGTGATCATTTGTCAGAAAATACCCGGTGACACGTGACCCGCGATCCGTCATGAATAGAAATCGGATGAGAGACGCAACGAACGATGAGGAATAACGACGTGTAAGTTTATGCTTGCAAATGAAGCTGAAAAGTAAAGGGGAAGCCCAAAAACAAAAACTCTAAACTTCTAACAAGCGCAGCGCAAGGAAAGAGAGTATAGTGAAGTGAGAGAGACACAAAAAAGCTGCTTTGCACACATCTCATCCCATCCTCTTGACATTCATCCGAGGGAGGCTGCTCTGCACCGTTGCTAAGATGAGACGGGAGACTCGGAATCGGGTGTTTTCGGTTGATTTCCAAGCCCTTAGAGCACTAGTGGCACAAATAAATCCGATCGCTTTTGTACACAGGATCAAAGCGCTTGAAAGCTCAGAGCCTAGCACTCCACTAAAGTATAAATTGGAAGAAAGACGACGACGAGAGTTGAAGTTGTGAGAAGAAATGGTAAAAATCCAAGGGATGGGATGAAATATGTGTTCCATGAAGTTGAACTGTTGGACTATCCTCGGACAGCGGAGCGAAACATGAATATGAATGAATATGAATTCCAGGTTTTATGCAAGTGAGTGTCAAGTTGAAATATGGAAGTGAAGGGAGCAACGAGCAAACAAGGCAAGGGCACCCTGTCGTAAATTACGTCACTCTTCGCTCTCTTCTCTCGCTCCACAAACCAATAATTGTTTAAGTTTGTGTAGTTGAGCTGAACCAAAGGAAAAGACGAGATGAGCTTGCACTCCTAATCTTCCAATACTCGAAAATTGGACTGTGTGTGAGTTGTGAGTGAGAGTCCTGAGTTGAGAGCCGTTTTTCCTTCTTCTTCCAATTGATTTCGGACGAAAGATGAACAAATGGCCATAAATATCTCACGAGCCTTTCCACCACAACCGTAAATCCTACGAGGAGAGGAGAAAGAGAAACACACTCCGTCTGACTTATCCATTGTTTTTTCTTTCTCCTGACGTACGCAAATACAAATCCAATGACATTTCACTAAATTATCCTTCCATTTTCCCAATTTCCAACTCCAACTAACTTTACCTATTCCCTGTCCCTGTCCCTATTACCTTCTAAACACTTGACTCACTCTTCTTGCTCACTTCGGTGGGAAAAAGCCTCATTTTCCATCTGCTCCGCTTCATTCCTCGTTCTCTCCTCCTTTTCCATTTCCATAGACAGAGCGAGAAACGTGTTCCTGCGAAATTGTGATCTTCGTTTTTTTTTTCAGCGAAACAATATTTCTGCATGTGTCATCTCGTAATCTTTGCCATTGGTTAAGCTTGCGACCCGAGGTTTCAAAAATAATAAGAGTCGAATTTTTATCAGTTTTTCTGATCGCATCTCTTAAATCTCATCCGTTCCTGTGCATAAGAGGGACAAAAGGGTCCTTGTTTCCTTGTCAGTGGAGGCACAGGAGCAATTAATCATAAGCAGCGTGCATAATAGCCCCTTAATTAGCACTGCCTTATGATTCCATGTGGACAAATGTAGTCATCAAAAGCAAAAGGGACATTTTGAACAACGGGAACGCAACGTAACGACGGAACCCTTGTAGGCAAAAAGGGCTGCCAAGTCACGGCGACAAGACCAGTGCTCACGTTACTAATTAGGATGAAGCGTCCATGTGGTTGTGGTGACTGGTGACTCTCGCATCATCTTCTCTATGCACTGCCGTGCCACTGCACATGTGTTCCGGATCGGGTTTACAATCGCATTACTATGACGTTGTTCGTATCTATTTTATGCAGGGACCCTTCCCTTTGGACACTTTCTCAAGGGACATTTTCATTCTATGCAGGTTCATCTTCAAGGACTCGCTCACTGAATGACAGTGACCCGTAAGAAAACTAGGAAAACCTCGCTAGCAGATGCGTGGCATTTTGGCACTGGAGCGTGGCCATTTCTCAGTTTTATGTACCTTTTCGACCGGGGATCCTTCAGGCAGGACTTTGTTGTCGACACGACGACGATTTCATTCCTTTCTCAACTGACCATGTGCAACTGCATGCATTATTTGGTGGTAGGAGAAGAAAAGTTTAAATGGGGTTGCTGGTTGGCGGTGGTGTCCCAAATGTGAAATGCTTGAAGTGCTGATCGGGTCATAATAATTGATGAGCAATGACAAGTTGGTTGGAGGACTTGGAATGACACAACACCAAAACCCGGGTCAAGGAATTTCCCAAAGTCACATGTGCGTCTAATTAATTCCTCGAAGACAGATTGTTGGAATGTTGCGTCTTCCGTCTGCACAGAATCAACTCGTGTCTATTTTTAGCCAGTCCTACCTTTTTTTGCGATGCTTTTCAACATTTAGTGAGTTGAAGGATGAGACAGACGGACTGTGTTTCCTTCCGGAGGAATGCCTCCGCCACTCATGCTTAATTAGTTGGGAAATCGCTTTCTTCGTCTTCCCTTCTCCCCTTTCCACTAAACTCACCCCATCAAATTTAAATATGCACCTGCAGTTTGTGCGGTCTCAATTTCGAAACTGCAACAACCACCGGAAGTCTCCATGCGATGCGCAATCTGTCCGTTAGCATCCTCACATCCATCTGCAGATCTTCACAGATGTAGATGCGGAATGTTAATAATGGGAGCTCAGGTGTGGTGTGTGTGATTGAAAGAGATTTCTTCTTATTAGAAGGCAAGGATGCGCGTTGAAATGACAGAGTGAGACGAGACATTGAGTTGAGTCATTGTCAAAATTGGGACTTGACGCCGCTGCCGCCGCCGGAGTCGTCTTCTTTCTTCTTTCAAGTCCAAATAACACACGTACGTATAGGTTCGTCCGTGCTTGATAAATAGAGTCCCCACTTGTACCCTTAAGTCTCACCCTGTCTTTAAAAAAATTATTTCGTGCTACCACACGAGGAGGAGCACGGCTGCACTGCTGCCGCGCCGCAGAGTCGTGACTTGTTGTCGTCTCCTGCTTGGAAAATAGCACATAACAAGGCAAAAATCTCAAAAGGGGTGCTTGTCAAAATGATAATGATTTGGACCAAAATCTTTATTGGGATTGGGGTGACTTGGAATCAAATGATGAAGCTTTCACATTCCCATTATAGACACTGATTATGTGATTTACTGGGACGAAGACGATTTCTCTGAGCATGCAGACTCGTGAAGGTTGAAGACAGATGAGGAAAAGGAAAAGAGAATAGGATTTTGTGAACTTGAACGGACGACTGAGGTGAGTTTGACACGGCCACTTTGCAGGGATGAGATCCCAGTCCAAACCACAAGGAAAGGCAGGAGCAGGAGCGAAGGTTTGTGTTGGTTCCATCTGATAAGAAACGCGAGGAATGACAGTTCTGGAGTGCTGACTTTATCTCTTTCCTCGTCCTCGTCCTGCTCCTTTGGTCACCGCATCCAGTCACCGTCACCATCACCACACAACATAGTCTCAAAAATCAACTGCATGTTGACTTCCAAAGTAGACAAACTACCGGTTTTCATCTCCTCTCCTTCCCACCAAACATAAGACGATACAACCAACAAAAAAACTTGATAACTTATCCGTTCGAGTGATTCTTTCTCCATTTTCCAAATACGTGTCATTTAATGTATCATGGGGCGGTCCACCACAATTTATTCATAATCGTCTACCTCAAACTGTAGAATACTTCTGTATTTACATGTAAATTGCAATGTAAATGTTTCAGAAGGATAGTCCTAAATATAATTGATAATATATAATATAATAATGGTACAATTCTAAATGATTTGGATTAAATGCAGAGCGTCATCCATGCAGTGTTGTAAAGTTCTAATGGAAATCGACAAAGGTGAGGGATGCGGAAGGTGAGACGGAGCATGGGCCATCGTCGGAAGTGACGCTGTGACACCCCGGCGGTGCTTGGAGAGCTGTGAATCCTTCGGAGCTCAGACTCGAGTGCACATCTTCGAAGCCTGCAGTGGGCGTGGTTCCTCCTACACAAAACACACAGAATCCTCTTCATTCAGTCTCCGTCCTATCGTTTCCGACTATTCGACTATGCCATGACTCCACTAACTCCACACCAAATCTCCTTTCCTCAATTCAATAGTCTATCAAATGTGTTACACAATCTTCTGTACGTACCCGATGCAGTCGTCTGGGACATCGGATCCAGACGGGGCGAAGTGCGACGCGACTTTGCTCTTGCGTTTTGGAACCACACCTGAAATGAAATTGTGGATTGTCATTGTGAGAGGAGGTCACTTGACATGGAATGTCAGGTCTAAAAAGGATTCTCACCTGAAGGACTCGTTTGCATAAACCAGTCTTTTGGGACAGCTGCTTCAAATCCTTTGCGTCAGGATTAGGATTGACTTCAAAATAGGATTTCATAATTCGGAGTTGCTGATGCTTGAAAGTAGTTCTCATTCGCTTGGTTCGAGCACCCGGTTGACCTTCCTGACCTGCTCCTGACATGGCGAGGAAGTCACAAGGCGGCAGTTGTCCCCCGTCTCCGTATGGATCTGGTGGCATTGAAATCCTAGGACTATTGGGGTTGAGACTCAGTTCTTGAAGGTGTGTCTGTTGCTGCGGCTGGGAAGAATGCGGGTCCAGATGAAGAAGGCAATTTTTCTTCTTGCGCGGCCGCCCTTTTTTTCCAACATTACAAATCGGACCACCCGAACCGGAACCGCTGATCGGACGAGACATCGGGCTCGAGCCGCCACCGGAATGTGACAACCCTGTTGGTCCTCCTCCTTCACTTAGACTTTGGAGTTCGTGGATTGATGACGACGAAGATGCTGACGTGAGTGCGGGATGATGGTCACCGTATGGTCCATACGCACAGTCGGTTTGTAAAGAGTGTAAGGGCGGGTGCACAAATCCAGGTTCTTCGTGACCCATTGGGGGTAGGTTACCTTTGTTGTCATAGCCCATTTCGGAGCTGACCATTTCGTAGTGGTATTTGCAGTAAATGGCCGAATTGGATATGCCAAAGTAGTCTCCTTGGTTGAGGACACATAGACAAACATGACAAACGAAGCATTTGAGGTGGTACACCAAGTCCCGTGCCCGCATTATGAGTTCCGACGGGTGAATGCGGGAAAAACAACGCGAACAGGATCGCCTGTTCGTCTGCTTTGCGTACGTCCTACAATGAAAACAACAATCAAATCAAACTTGCTATGAATACGACTTGCAACATCGTCAACTTTGGAATTTGACTTAATGACTCAATAACCCTAATATTAAATACCACTAACGTAGTACAATAAGAAACACTAAAATCTAAAATGAATGCCGACAAAAGCCGGACGCTTTGACAACTTGGATGAATGAATGGACGACAAAGTCAAGTCAGTCTTGCAATGTCAGCAATGACTGCGCCCCGAGCTCATTAGCCGTGGCATGTCAACATCAAAATGCAGCACATGACATCATCTGTCCAAATGAGTGAACCGCAAAACAGGTGCATGCATTTTAATTGCTGGAACAATAACAATGAGAATATACAAGTTCTCATTCATGTCCATGTCCTGCTGTAATCACGATTTCAGAGGAACCCCATTCATGTTTCTGTTCCATCTTCCAGGTATTTTGCTACGCTCGTTAACAAGTCTATTAAATTAATTGAACTTAATATTACATAAAGCTGGGAGACGAGATGAACATGACGACACACGACGACGACGGGAACTGCAAAACTGGAACACACACACACGTGTCATCGTCATCATCATCGTCATCCTGCCTTTCAATTGTCATTTTGAAAGGAATCGTAAAAATATTGGGTAATATTAGAATTGGTTGAGTTTTGAGTATGTCGACGCTCCCTCATCTAACAGGCAACATGGAAAGAGGATCTTTCCTTTTACTTTGTTTCGTGCGGAACAGCTCAAACAACCTGTGAACATAAGGACTAAGGACCCTTTGCCTTGGTGCCTTGGACAGATTTGTCTCGGAAAGGATTTGAGAATCCCTTCGATTTCGGAGAATGAGGCTTTTTTTGGTGGTGCCTTCAGGAGCTGAGAGCTCAGCTCACAGCATGTTGCGTGGCGACGTTCGTCCGACCGACTCACCGGAGTCGGAGTCTATAGACTTTTTTACGACTACCCTATTCAACCAACACGTTCCATAATTCTACCTCTATGTTTCTGGGGCCACTTGACACAGGCCTGTACATCGGGTACCCTCTGACCTCACCGACTCTCAACCTAAACAAACCCTTAATAATCCAGAAGCAATGAATGACTGACATTAGCAAATGTACCTGTGATAATCGTCCTTGCAGAGAATGAGACCATTTTTGGAGAAACAAGTGAGTTGATTGGACAGGACGATACCGCACTGATGACACTTGAGACACTCGTTGTGCCAACGGCGGTCTACGGCTTGAACATAAAATCGATCACGAATGTCCCGGTTACATCCAGAACAAACATTTTGAAGGTGTCCGGACACTCGCACGGCGGGACAGTCTTCGGGTTTCTCTTTATACATTCCGATAGTCACAATGTCACAACAAGACTATAACACGTCGGCAGCCTTACTATATAAATCAACAGTGGTGATGCTCAACATTCATTTCGAATGATTGATAAGTATCGACAAGTCAAGTGCGGTGGTGACGATTGGTGAACAATGGTTGCGCAGGTTTGGTTCTGCCGTGATGTGTGACGTGATGAGAGGAGCGAGTTGCTGTACACGTACGTGCACTTGGATCTCCGGACTCGGACTGACGGATGAGGGCCGACTTGCACGTTGCGTTCCGTTCTTCCCTGACTTCCCTCTCGCCTTCCACATTATCCACATCCACAATACCACAATAAAAAGAGGAACATTTTGGTCTTTTGGGGAGTGAGTCTCAGTCTCAGTCAGGCAGAGAAGTCAAGTCAGAGTCTGAGTCAGTCCCATTCTCATCACACTTTCCCTTCCTGTTCTTCCTTATCAACCTTCTTGATTCTTTCTTGAATACCAACTTATTCCATTTCCAACCCTGCAATTGCAATGCAACCCTACTTTACACAACACTTTTTAAGATGCTTCTTTCGCATTCTTCAGTTTGAACTCAACTTTGACTCCGGAGAGCTGATCACACAATAGGATTTTATAGTGTCCGTCCGTTTCCGTCTTTTCTCCTCACAATGTCCAAAGACCCAGTTTACTGCAATCCCTCATATTATGTTTTATGTATCAGTAATCATTAATTGCGATTCACATTGACATAATTTTCAACGCTATTCAACCTGCCGGAGAATGTCATATTGCTCAAAATAACAATTAATAATGAACAATCCACCAATTGATGCCTGAGCATGTGATGACGATTGATGACTGATTGATGACTGATGAAGATGAAACATGAAAGACACGGATGGCGAGACAATTCAATATTCACTTTCAAAGACGACTATAGGGTGAAACGTGGAAGCAACAAAGGGAAGGAAGCGAGTAAGCGAACGTTGCGTTGTTGTTGTCGTCGTCGTCGTCGTTTCCTTTGTTGCTTGCGCTTTGCTGCTGTGGCTATGGACGGTTTCCCACTCTAGTGAGCCTCTCTACAATTCTTTTGTGAATGGGAAAGTAAAAACCCGTGTGCCTCAACGGTTCCTCAACAGACGGCACTTTTCATGATCATGATGAATCACAGAAAGCAAAGCACTCAATTAAATGTAGTAGTATTTTAATCATTTTTGTTTATTATTATACGATTTCACAATAGCCAATAACAATAATTTAATAATTTGTTATTATGATTTTATATTTTATTTTTATTCATTTCCCAACTCAATTTTCATATCAATTTTGTGACCATTTATTGTTGAGTGAGTATCTGAGAGAGTATATTAATTAAGCACAAATTCGTTTTCCTTGTAAAGTATGAAAGCGATCTTGATACATGAAAAAAGTTGAGTGGATGTGATTGGTGGAGTTTTAGTCAACTTCTTCAACAGTAGGACCCTTAGAACCCGGGGTCGTACCGGAAGTAGCTCCGGGTCCACCTTTCCCATGCAACTTCATCATGATGGGCCCACAGTCTTTTTGAATCTCCTTCAATTTGAATTCGTATTCGTCCTTCTCCGCTAGCAAGTTGTTGTCCAGCCATTTTAAAAGTTGAGCACACTTGTCCAACGCAGTCGACTTTTCAGATGGAGTCAGTTTGTCCGCCGGAGCTTCTTCCACAGCCTGTTTTACTCCGAAGACGTAGCCTTCGAGACTATTTCGGGCTTTGACCTTCTCTCGCTGCTTGTCATCTTCTGCTTTGTATTTCTCGGCATCAGACACCATCCGGTCGATTTCCTCTTTGCTCAACCGACCTTTGTCGTTTTTGATTGTGATTCGTTCCGATTTTCCTGTGGACGAGTCTTTGGCGGATACGTTGAGGATTCCGTTGGCGTCAATGTCAAAGGTGACCTCGATTTGTGGCACGCCCCTCGGAGCAGGTGGGATCCCTGTCAAGTTGAATGTGCCTAGGAGATTGTTGTCCTTTGTCATGGCTCGCTCACCTTCGTACACTTGGATCGTCACTGCGGCCTGATTGTCCGAGTATGTCGTGAAAGTCTGGCTTTGTTTGCACGGGATTCGGGAATTCCGCTCGATGATTTTTGTCATGACCCCACCCGCCGTTTCGATCCCAAGGGACAACGGAGCCACGTCCACCAGTAGCACGTCCTGGATAGCACTGGACGTGTCCCCCGACAAAATGGCGGCTTGCACAGCCGCTCCATACGCGACCGCTTCATCCGGGTTGATACTTTTGTTGAGCTCCTTCCCGTTGAAAAAGTCTTGGAGTAGTTTCTGGATTTTCGGGATACGAGTTGACCCGCCGACCAGGACGACGTCATTAACCTTCGCTTTGTCCATCTTGGCATCCTTCAAGGCTTTCTCCACCGGTTCCATAGTTGACCTGAACAGGTCCATGCACAGCTCCTCGAATCGAGCCCTAGAGATTTTTGTGTAAAAATCAATACCTTCATGAAGTGCATCAATTTCTATGCTAGCTTCCGAGGAAGAGGACAATGTGCGTTTAGCCCGCTCACAGGCGGTGCGAAGTCTCCGAAGTGCCCGGGAGGACCCTTTGAGATCCTTTTTGTACTTGCGATTAAACTCGTCGCAGAAGTGAGTGACCATGCGATTGTCAAAGTCTTCCCCGCCCAAATGAGTGTCACCGGCTGTGGACTTGACTTCAAAGAGTGACCCTTCGTCGATAGTCAAGATTGACACGTCAAAAGTTCCACCGCCGAGGTCAAAGATGAGGACGTTTCGTTCTCCCTTGAGATTCTTATCCAGTCCATAGGCCAAGGCAGCTGCTGTAGGTTCGTTGATGATTCTGAGTACGTTAAGTCCAGCGATGGCCCCTGCGTCCTTCGTCGCCTGTCTTTGCGAATCATTGAAATAGGCGGGCACTGTGATCACTGCTGATGACACCGTTTGACCCAAGTAGGCCTCCGCCGTTTCCTTCATCTTTGTGAGAACCATGGAGCTGATTTCTTCCGGCGTGAAGCGTTTCACTTCCCCTTTGAATTCTACTTCAATCACTGGCTTTGAGCTGGACGACACCACTTTGAAAGGCCAGTGCTTCATATCCTCCGCAATCTTCGGATCATCAAATTTCCGTCCAATCAACCTATTCACAAAATGTAGAGCAAACGTTATTGTGATGACGTCAGCAATCCTGCCTTCCCTCCCGCCCACGCTCACGAGCTTACCATCTTCCCAACCATCTAAAAATAATGACTGACCTACACATACGTGACTGGGCGGCTCTCTCATACAATCACATCTTGGCTTGCGTCCTGATTTCATTCCTCCAGGAAATGAAACTATGAAACATCAGCCGAGAAAATGTACTTATAATCGTCCAGCCCGGAATCTTGTCTTACGTTGAATCACTTAATCAATCAATTATGAATTAAGTAATGTGGTTTAACCTTTTGGCGTCGAAAACTGTATTCTGCGGGTTCATAGCCACTTGATTTTTTGCAGCGTCTCCAATGAGTCTCTCGGTGTCGCAAAAGGCAACGTAGCTCGGAGTAGTCCGATTCCCCTGGTCATTTGCGATGATTTCCACCTTGCCATTTTGAAAAACGCCGACGCAGGAGTAGGTTGTGCCCAGGTCGATCCCAATGGCGGGTGCACTTTTTGGCATTCTGTGTCAAATCTCACACTGCCCCGAAAATTCTCTAACGATCTGTAATGCTGTTGAGTCGGTGCTGGTTGTCACACTACTGCATTGGTGACTGTAGTGACAGGTTGGGAAGAACGAGTCAGGAGACTCTGACTCTGAGTCTGAGTGCATCTAAAAATAGGCAAAACCGGTGATCAAATCTTTCGCAGAGAATATTCGGGAAGAAGTACGAGTTGGGATGAACAACCGCGAATGTCTCAAAGTCTAACTCATACCTTTTTGTGCATGTGGAATTGTGGAAGAAGTGTCTCGTCGTTGAATGTCGAGTGTGGGTGGACTGACGTGTTCGTGTGGGCACTTGTAGATGTGGACAATCTGGGATATGGAATCCAAAGCTTCAAGGCAAGCACACCAACATTGAGTTGCATGTTCCATCATCCTCGTCGCGAACAGGTTTTTTTTATTGACCGTGCCGTTCCTGCCGGTTCTCACTCGTCACCGTCACCATATTCGGAAGTTGCTGGATTGGAACGATTAGTTTACTACTTATATCCTTTATTGGACATGTTTTCTCGTGTCC
>JABASF010000378.1:0-44322 GCA_019776145.1 Harlomillsia oculata | reverse complement strand
AAAAATAATGCAAATGTAAACACGTTCCTTGTTTACTATCTCAACTTCTCCGACAAGTTATAACAACAGTTTGTACACATTGCTCACAAATGAGATGACCTTCGTCATCGTCATCGTGAATCGTCATTGCCTTCTATGTCTCTCAAATCACCTTTTGGAGATCTCTGCCACGCTACACCTTTTGCATTATTTGTAACTGTGCACTATGCAGTAGCGTTACAATCACAGTGCAATAATGTAACATAACAATAGAGTATACATTTTAGGGTCGTACTGGACGACCTCATAATGAGAGGATCATGACGAGCATAATCAACATCACAGTGAAGTTCAGGAGAGATACGGAAACTACATTATTTATTCACCCTTCCACATTCAGTTAACTGCACATTGCAGCGTTTGACACGTGCAGGAAGTCAAAATGTGACGTCTATCGCCCTAGCGGATGTAGGAAAATCATATCAACAAACACCGCAGTCGAAATCAAAATAAGAATGCTTCATTTACGAAATTCGTCATGTTATTTTTACTTTTATCACCGTAAAAGGAAAACATCCCCGTTTTTCTTAGTGTGCATCATCGCATCTCCTCCTTACCTAACATGTTTGCATTTGCTTTGTTAGTTGTATTGACGTCAGCAGGTGTTTAGTGATGATTATTTATAGATATATTCCCTCATTTAACGAGACTTGTGCTCCGTGCTCGTGCATCATTAGGGTATAATCATCAATATTCAATAGTTCAAGTAAAGTACTCTTTTGCTATGGCCCATTTCATCTCACGTTAAACTAAGGTACTAAACCAAATAACGTATAGTGAGGTTAAGATTCAGACGGAAATTATTCAGCAAGAAAGACCGAAGGACCCATTCAACAAAACAAATACCAAGCGATATGTACAATAGCATTGTACAATACGAAACAAAAATCTGTAATGTATGATTATATTTCTGTACAAACTAATGACAAGGCAAAGACAAGTTGGTGTCCTAAATGGTCTCCTCTGGCAATGGCTAACCGTACTTCTTACGAACAAAAGGACTAAAGGACACGCCAACCGAATGTGTATTTGCTGTACCATTGTCGTCGTAAGTCGTAAGTCGTAATCGAACGAAACCACGAAAGACGACTTTATTATTGCTCGTTGTATTCAATTTATACGTTAGTGTGTGGAGGGAGCAATATTGGCTTGACTTTAAATGCCAAATGCTAGTGCGCTTTGCATACTTGAATACATATAACTTGCAACCTTAGCATACTACGTCTTTCTCAGTAAAGCATAGCGCACAACACATTTTGCAATTGCCAATTTACTCTCACACATTGCATGCACAGGAGCAACGCAATAGAGAAGCAACAAGCCATAACTGCAAAAAACACGTTGAAAGAGTCAGGAAGTCTTCAGCTAACATCATCGTTCAACGTACACGTTTGAATAGGTTTCTTAATTCATTCAAAGCAACAACAACTCACATCGCGCGTTCACACTCATAATGTAAGATTTATTCCTTCGTGTTCCTAGTTGAATGCTGGAGAAGAAATCTGTATTCCGTGCGAGACAAAGTTTCATCCAAGTTTTGTGAGCTCTTCAGATAGCAAATAGTGCAATATTTGATTTGAGTGTTCGTATAGCGCCACGGCCATACAATTTTGTATGTGTCGAAGGAGGAGGAAAAACATTGCGAAATTAAAATCACATAACGTACATTTACAGCTTTGCGTTTGTAATTCATGACGCCTGAAACACTCTGGAACGAGATGAGTGATGATGCTATCGCCTGTTTAGTACATCCTTTATGAAAACCCTACCAGTACCAGCTAAAATATCTGTGACCCCATTCTTTCGCATGTGTCAGTATTGTTGCACCGGTGGTCGTGAACTCTTCTCAAAATGTCAAGTGTCAATTCAAATGGCGATGTGTGAAGATTGATATTGTGCAATTGCATGTAAGTGCAGCCAGTGCAGCGCCAAGGATTTCTCATTTTTACAAGGCAAGGCGTACGGTGTGTCCGTGTGTCAAAATAATTATAAAACCAAAGAGTCTTTCGTCATTGAAAACAGAGAAGTGAGAAGATGGTGCCTTAACTACTTTAACACAAGGAATAATGCTATTGCAAACAACATTTTTGACTGATTAGATAAACAAACTCGTGCTGCGTTGTTCTGTACAATCATTGTCATTTGCTTCGTATGTACACTAAAAATATGTAATTGTTATTCACGTTGTGCGATATTTCTCTAACCTACTAAAATTGGTATAAAGCGCATATATGGCAAAAGGCACCACAACACCGCGATTTGACACTGATACGCATGAAGTATATTGATATGAGTTTGAAACCCTTTGGACCCACATTAGTCACATGAATTTTGCAGCTGTGCTGCAATGATGACAAAGAAAGTAATCAAATGGCATTGTGCGACTCTTATAATAATGAATGTGTGAGCGAACATGCTCAATGAGTGCTTTGTGATTGTTACTTTAATAGGAAAAGTAATGAAGTGCAAGTTTGAGTTCTAATTTCTTGCCTATTCGTTCATTGTCGTCCCCCGGCATTCATTCAGTCTAACTATTACAGTTGAGTTGTGATTGCATATGTTTTTGTGGTAAATTATTATTATCATCGTACTTGAGTGGTTTACTCAATCAATCAAAAGTATATTACGTTTTCTACACCATACGTTTGTGTTTTATCAGTGACCCTCTCTCGGCTGTCTGTGTTAAAAATATGAAATGTCATTCTGGTGATTCTGGTCTGGAGTATGCGTTTGTGATTATAATCTGACCATTTGACTCGGCAGTTGTGAAAATCATTCCGGGGTGAACACAACGGTGAATGAAAGTTGAACTTGACTTTTGCGAGAAAAAAAAACAAAGCAAATCTTTGTGCTTTCCATGAAAAAGGTATAAAAAAAGTCAGGGCAACCATGTAATTAAAGCAAGGAAATGCGTTTATAAGGAACACTTGGAATTTTGTCAACAAAACAATTTTTTAGTCGCGATCTCAGGGATTCGAAATCCTTGTACTTATTTGCTGGGTTTTAAACTAAACAGTAAGTTAATTTAATTATTTCATGAGTTTCGTGATGCTTTGGTCATGTTATACTATTACTGAGGTACTTTTGTGCTCATTTGTAGACTCTTCACTTTTCGTGGGTTTCTTGAGACAGCAGACTTCCTCGTTAGCCTGAAGAAATCAGCAAAAATGATTACCTTAATGTTCAATCACTGGAGATTGTTCCTTCTCGTGTCCATGTGGGTTTCTGGATGGGGATTTATATGTCTGAGTGTTGTGAACATCATCGAAGCTTATCGAGTGAACATGAACATCCAAATGTTCATGTCATCTTTGGTGGTGTACCTTTTTATGCCGGCCTTGTTAGTTGCAGCCATGTCACTTGTCATAGGAGCTATCTACTGGCAACCAGCCTGGACACCGTCGAAGGTCGTTCGTAAAAAGCATAAGTTTGTCGCTGCGACGAGCATTGTAAAATAGTCAATCTAAACTAAACTTCATCGGTTTTTTTACTAAGAGACTGATTCGACTATCGTCAGTTCTGTTCCGCAGTAAGTGCGTATTAATGCAGTCTTTTTCTTGCGATGAAGGATCCATTGATAACTCCCCAATAAACAACTTTTTTTGATTTTCAGAATACCTCATCCTCAAATGGTTACTTTTGTAAACTGAAACTTGATTACTTCAATTTCACCTGTACCATTTCACTTTTTCAACCCAGTAGTACAATAAGTAATAAGGATAAGTACTAACAACATCATCAAACCATGGAACATCGGCTTCCCGTGTACAAATACGAAAATCTTGTTAATATTAGTACAAAATGTAGTACGATGTTCATCCCATCGACGTAATGTCTTCCTTTCATACTTGTCAATTTAGTGATACATTACCAATAGCAGTAAAAAATCGATACGTAGTTGGAATTTGGAATCGACTGACACCGTAAAATGTACTAAGTTAGTAAGTAGTAATGACGTATAACAATTGACATTGTTGCACAAAAGTTAGAAATATTGTTGTAATGTTGTAAACAACAATCCGCTGTGCTGTTGTTTTTAAAAGTTATTGTGATGCTGAAATAATATTATTTGCCATTTTCAATGTTAAACTTAAAAATATTTGTTTGATGACGTTTCGTGCAAATAGAGATGGTTGTTTGCCCCGTCATTATTTGCACACGTCACCATGATTTTGTATACGATAAGCAATCTTGATAAAATTCTGTCATTCTGACTTAGTTATACTGTTATTCGATAGGAATAGAAATCACTGACCAAAACTCTATATTATGAAATGATATGATATATGGTTCGTATGATATAAGAATAAGATAAAACCGGATTATGAATTTTAAGGAAGTTTATTATTCGAATGCACAAATGTTAATTTGTTTATGTGTGGTCGGACGACGATACGAAAGAATTGCGATTTGTGATACTTTGATTTCGTCTGGAGGCAGGTTAAAGTTTATCGGGCTGGAACCTCGGAACTCGGAACTATGTATACAGAATTGGAATGATGTACGATATGATTCAAGTTAGTTTGACTTTACTTTATTTCAAGACAGTGTGAAATACATTTCTAAAATGTTTAACATGATCGCAATATATGATCACACCATAACTCCTTTCAGATTGCGTGATTCTGCTGGAAAAGTTGTTATTGTTGTGAAAGGGAAATACTTTTTACACATTTATTGCCATTAGGCTATCAGAGTAGAATTATACATAGAGGCAAGAGAGCATTAAATAATAATTCCCACCACCAAACTTAGGAATAGGGAACATGAAGTCATGAAGCGTGAAATATGCTTTTTCATGAAACGCAAAATGGCTCATTATTTTACGTAATGTGAAAACCTTCGTTCGTATACGTGATCATTCATAATGTGGAAAGTTAAGTGAGCATGCCAAACTGTATTCGTCAATATGTTTTGAATTTTTATATAAAGCTGGATTTAGATTACATAAAGTCAAAAATAAGGAAACTGTGCTCAAATAAAACGCTTAGAAGAGGTAACGTTCAGGTTTACTTTCGTTGTCAAATTCATTAAATATCATTTTTGGAAACTTTTAACAATGATTTGAGCTACAAAAAGCAATAATGGGAAACCAAAAACACTGTGCGTATAATAAAGGGATAGTGATAGTCTGATAGTGAACAAAGGACAAAACTAGTCTTTATGTTTAGCAAGATAGAAAATGTTAGTTTTCGTAGCCACAGCTTTCCAACTCCAGGCTAAAATGAACGTACTAGCAGAATGTCATTTATACACTACACTACGATGTGGAGGAAAGCGGTAATAAATGCAATGATTAGGCCATCATATACGAATTCGAAGATATTTGTAGCTGAAGATGTGAGATGATGATGATGATGATCTTCACTTGTAAAATTGACGGCATAAAGTGTGTGACCCCTTGTGTTTCTATCATGAGGAGGAATTTTGCCATCCTTTGGATCTTGTGGGTGCCATGCATAGATTACATGAGCGGCATTATGCTACAAAAGAAAAATGATACAACAAACCACATTAGATTTTAACCATACGTGAGTAACAGAAGAAATAATGAACATATCACATCCACATCACATTGTAGTAGACTAGACAGAGACAGAACAGAACACCCAAAAAATGTTATAAAATATAGCATCACAATCTGCCATAGTCGTAACATGGATAAATAACAAGTTAACAAATTAGTAAGTATAAACACTTTAAAGTAAATTATTGGCACCTCAAGGTCAACATCATTTTCTGCATCGTCAGTATTCCATTTCCTCTTGAACACAATAGTGGTTCCAGACTCGTCTTCCTTTCCACTCACGATTGTACAGTCTTGCTGCGAATCTTCAATTGGAGTTCCGTTGTCTTCCGCATGATAATCCTAATGTGAATGAAGAAAGCATGCATTTGAGAACATTTCCTTTCGGCCCAATTGGCAAGGATAATCAAGACATTATGCACTCATTTGCATGTGAATGGATTACAATTTTCATACTTTAACAAAAGCTGTTCCTTGGTCTACCCAACCGATGATAATATCACATCCTTTCATGGATCCATGCCAAATGGCACAAAATCCGACTGAAACATATCCGGTAGTAGCAGACCGCATTTCCATTGTTATCCAATCTTCCTCGTCTTTGTCAATCCAACGGAGGTCTACTCCAGTTTCCTTCTTCATTGAGATAGATTTTGAATTCGACCACATTGGATCTTCGTTATGTTCCTTGGGTTCGGGTTCATGATCGTGTCCTTCGTGAGAATAAGTGAAGTTTACCACGAAGCCAAAAATTAAAATTGTTGCGAAAACAAAACTTTTAAATGATCCCATGTTGTTTCAGTTTTAAACAAACGTGTTTCACTCAAAAATTGGCAAATGAATGTTACAATGGCACTCTATGCTGCTGCTGCTGTGTTTTAGCACAAAAATGCCTAAAAAGTGAATTAAAAATTGCAAACAATTTTTGCAGGCTGAACACACACTATTATAAAGAAAAGATCCTTGTATGTATTAAATGGTTACAAAAAGTGAACAAAATTGAAGCAAGGGATTCCTAAAAACTGGATAAACACTTGTGTTGCCTATTTATTCAGCAGCTTGCACGAGAACGTGATGGAAGCCTCGTTCTGTTGAAGGTGAGTGTGAAAACTTCAGTCAACTCTTTAATTTGGTTGAGCTTGTCAGAGAGAATAGACGGGACAGACAGCGTTTCAATTTAGTTCATACACTAGTCAATTTGCCAATAAAAGTTGAGACCTCACAATATCTTATTAACTACTCTATTCAACTATAGAATTATAGTGTGCCGTGTGCCTTCTTCGTCAGCAAGTCGTGGAGTCATTAAATTTCTGTAGTTTGCAAACTTTGCAGGGTTCCTCCAACTATGCGTATAAACTTCAAGCTGAAAACTACAAATATGACGCACAATTTGCAAAGAGTGTAACCTTTACGAGCTCCTTATTGAGCAATGCCCGAACAAGTTGTAATTGAATTGGCTATAACAATTATTTTATCGCTTACTGTACATAACTTTTAAGACAAAACAAACGCACAAGATGCCGACGAAGACTGTAAATGTAATGTAACTTGGCCTACAGAAATGTCCTTTTGCTTTACTAACAAGAAGCTATACACAATGCTGTGCTGGCTTGGTTAGCAGTAAGGGTTTAAATGAGTCATCTTTAATCTTTCATAATGTACCATGAATGAGTTAACATTGTGCCTGTGCCTTGTGCCCCTGATCCAAAAATACAAAGCACAATGTTAAGGCTTATACGAACTCTTTTGGCGTGGGAACTGGCTGCCTGCTTCAAGATAAGCACATGTTCATAGGAAATTCCATAGTTCACCAGCAGCGGTTATGCGGTTAATGCGGTATGACAAAGAAGGAACCTACACGTTCGAGATGATAAAGAAGCCAATCTCCAGACACTAGACAGACTACTTAGAAGAAATGAGCTAATATGCCGAAGGAACTCAAGTCGACCTTTTCCCGTTGTGACAGAAAGAAGTTAATCCAACCAAAATGTCGATAGTCGTACTGATTTTATAAGCATGCCATTATAATTTACAACTATACTGTCAAACATGTTGCACTCTTGGACTGTTACACCAAACTTTGAATTTTTTAATGAATATTAGGCGTTTTCTTCTTGGTTTCATATCAGTACTACACTTGCCGCACTTGTCAGGATCAGTACTAAAACGGGTGTATATGCCTGCTGCAATCTGCAATTGCATTAGGCGTTTGTGCAAACTCTGAGCTTTTGGAAACTTTTCGGAGTAAAACCAGTAAAACGATACATTTCGAGAACGCCATCGTCAGCAAGCATTCAGCTAATGAAAACGCGTATAACTTTCAGTCCAGTGTCCCAATGATGAATACATGGTCATATCACTTAAATGTAGAATGAAGCGTGCATGAGTTGCATGACGCTTGTGGACATTAAATATGAAGAGTGAAGAGATAAGAAGGTTCTTTCGTCAACGGCCATACTACGTTGAAAATACCAGTTCTCGTCCGATCACTGAAGTCAAGCAACGTTGGGCCCGGTTAGTNAAGTCAAGCAACGTTGGGCCCGGTTAGTACTTGGATGGGTGACCGCCTGGGAACCCCGGGTGCTGTTGACATTCTTTTTTGCCGGTTTTTATCGAATCTATCAAACGATGAACGAACAGTACCCAAATACAAAGACCTTGAACACTTGAAATTATTTTATATTATTTTCGATCAATACTGACATGACTTCCAAATCGCAGCTGTAAAGTCACTAGCCATAGAAACGGATGTGAAAAAGTAAAGTCGAATAAAGTGCATTTTTTTGGCTAGGAAATATTTGATCTTTTTTTGTTTCCTGAATGATGTTAACATGGGTTTCTTTCGATTCTCTTTTTACAAGTTTTTATACGAAAAAGGAAAGAAATTTGTAATTGTATTGTTTCAGTTGCCATCAGTTGGAGGAGGGACATTATCTTGATATTCACCATCAACGTTTCCAGGTGGGGCAAAGTTGGCCACGACCACTGTGTAAGTGTCCCATTGCGGGTCTGGGACAGTGGACACTCCAAGACCAACCTGAGTCGTAGACTTCCAAATCATTGCAGTGAAGTGACCAGTATCGTCACTGAACCCAGGATTGTTGTAATCATATTTGGCACTTTCAAAGTACCAAGATAACATGGCATCTTGTATTACTTGAGCTGGATCAGTATTTCCTCCCCAACGTTCGTAAAGATTCTCTCCATAGTTCTGATTTCCGGAATGAACGAATTGACCGTTCTGGGCCAAATAGTCTGCGTATTTTTGTGCTACGTCGTCAATCTGTAATAATGTAAATATATAAATCTTGCTGAAAATACCACGTATAAGGGATTAAGTACCACAGGCTCGCCGTTTTAATTTACCGTTCCATCATGGGATACATCAGGGCAGCCATGCTTTTCTCTGTATGAATTAAGACTCTGAGTTCCAGTGTCACGCCAATCTGAATCTGAACGCAAATCATAAACTCCTTCAGCAATTAAACTTGTGGAAAAGTTCTAATTAATGTATAAAAGGTCTTTACCGTCCGATTTTACACCAACGGCTACAAAGCACACTAACAAAGATAACATCAAAATTGAATTCATGCTTAGAAACTTTTCCATTACTTTCAAAATTTCTTCTGTAGAATGATGAGTCCATGTCAAATGTGTCGCTTTTTATACTGTACTTCAATTAATTTTTCAGAACGATGACGTTGTAGTTCAAATCAGCAAAACCGATCGTATTTCCAAGAAAGTCAATTTGCATAATGCATGATTTCAAACTAACTAGCCCAATAATGTAGATTATAATGTTGACTTTCTCTGAAACGTGCTCCGTAATTTGTAATGATCCGGTAATACGCGGCAATTGTTTCTTCGTTTTACACCACAAACACCTGTAAACTTCGTAATGTTATTTCGGTTTTTGTATTCTGTTTTATTTTATGTGAAGAAATGCAAGTTTTTCGAACTTTACGGGGTAACGCGATATGCGATTCGATCATGCAATTCAGTGCCGATTCTTAGTATGTAGCTAACATATGAAGGCGCTTCTGCTTCGACATGAATGGTAAATGGTCATAATTAGCTTAAATGTAGCATGTATGACGGTCGTGGACATTAAATGTGAAGAGATAAGAAGGTTCTTTCGTCAACGGCCATACTACGTTGAAAATACCAGTTCTCGTCCGATCACTGAAGTCAAGCAACGTTTGGGCCCGGTTAGTACTTGGATGGGTGACCGCCTGGGAACCCCGGGTGCTGTTGACATTCTTTTTTGCCGGTTTTTATCGAATTCTAATAGTTCTTGGTACCTGTACTCATTGCAACTAGCAATTAGTATGGAAAGAAATGACATATACAGGAACATGCTATATTTTTTGGATCTGAAAGTTTTTCTCATCAATTTATTGTTTTTATTGTTGACATGCAACATTTTAAGAATTTCCAGAATGATATGCAATATTTACTGATGGACTGAAACTAAGTTGAAGTGGAACTGCGGTATTGTTACTATTCTGGATTTGAAATGCACTGTTGTGTCGACCAGATGAGGTCGACGAACTATTGCTCATGGTAGGTACAGGTTGAGTGAAAATGTTATTGTTATCATGTGTCAATATTGCAGTGGACGAGGAAGACAATGCTTCATACAGAGTACTGTCATCGGTACTGGTGGTACCATTCAGAAAATGGCATAAAGGACTGCTCATTGAAATTGCATTCGAAAAGTTTTGTTGCTGCGGACTGCACAGAAGATTTAGAATCGAAGGATTGTTAGCTGTAGTCGTAGTGTTGGAACTGACTGATGGATTTGGCTGGTAACTGTGGTTGTGATTAACTAGTATGGTTAATTGAGGAACGGTTGCAGCAGCGGCGGTTGGAGCGGTGACTCGATTATGTTGAATCTCCGAAGGATTTTGAGCTGCTGTCAAGAGTGACAAGAGAGTATTTGCACTTATTGAAATTGGCAACGTTTGGCTTTGTGGTTGTTGTTGTGGTATGATAATTGTGTGACCATCACTGCTCGTGACGAGTTTGAGTGCCACTGTGTCCATGGGAGATTGAAGGTTAAGACTGATTGGAATAGGAATTGAGTTGTCGTCGGCTAGCTCCAGGGTTGCTTCAGTTTGCCCCATATCCGTTACACTGTCTTCTGAGTACTCGTAGTACTCTTGTGTGAAGTTGGGATCTTGGATTTGAACTTGGATTTCTGGAGTTACGTCGGACAACAACACTTCATAATTATCTAAGGAAAATGTGGGCGTGATAATGGTTGACGTACTTGTGTCTCCGGGTTCCAATGTTGTCAACAGAGGAATACCGGAAATAGCATGCTGTCCTAGATTTGGGGTCCCGGTTGACACTGACGTGACTGAGCAACCAGGAACACTCGCAATGTTGGTGTTGACTGGTGAGGAGTTCGCATTCACATCTGAAATTATTTATTATGAATTTATGACTAATTAATTTTCACTAGCAAATAAATTAAATTGAAGTGGACTGTCAAAGCGTCTCTAACCTGGGCCGTTGCCGGAATTGCCATTTAAAGGAGGCACATATTCTCCTCTGTTACGATGCACTTTTAGATGTTTGTATAAGTTGGCTTTCATTCGGATCCCTTTTCCGCATAGAGGGCAAATGTGACTTTTCTCTTCCGAATGAATTGTCACATGCTCCTACAATAATGACAAACGGATGTAGCATATGCATGGAAATAGTAAAATGCAATTACAAAGATCAAGGTTCGTAGTTACAGAAAACGTTTGAAAACATGCAGGTTCCTTACTCTTAAATGTGTTTTGGTCTTAAAGTGTTTCCCACACACATCGCAAGGATACGGTCGTTCTTCAGAATGCTTCACGGAGTGCTTCTTCAGCTCAAACAGCTTGTGAAATCGTTTTTTGCAAACTGGACATTCGTGTTCATATTCTCCTTCATGAATGCGGACAACGTGCAAATTCCAGCTTGTGTGATGTTTAAATCTGTAGACAATAATAATTATTTATTATTAAGTTTGAAATCGAAAAGTTACATTTAGATTGAATGTTACTTGAATTGAACTGTACCGTTTGCCACAATATTCACAGAGATATTTGTGTGCTTTGCTATCAGTTGCATGAACCTTTTGGTGCTGGTACAAAGTGCTTGGTGTTTTGAAACATTTTTTGCATACGTCACATTTGAACGGTCGATCCTGACTGTGAGTAAGTTTATGCGGTTCCAAGCAACGAGATTTCACACTACGCAAAGTTAATGTGCAAATTATAATGTTAACTGCATCGAGTGTTTGAGATACAAAAATACACATACCATTTCCCACATATGTCGCAAACTTTCCAGTTATTCCTATTACTGTGAAACAATCGAAGATGCCTTCGCATAGCCAAATCGTTCTTCACCAATTTCCCACATTGCAAACACGTTTGCTCTCCTTGTTCATGAACTACTTTATAGTGATACTTCATATGACAGTTTAACGCGAATGTCTTTTTGCATATTGGACATCTGCATTAAAATACAACACAACAGCAACAAATGAATGAAAATGTAGTCATGTGTAAGGCTGACGAGAAGATTTTTGTGAAAACTTACGTATGTTCCATGAAATGAGGAACCCAGTGAACTACGTATTTATCCTTCTTAATGTAATCTCCGCAAACATCACAAGGAAACAAAGGATCTTCATCTTTCTTTAAAGCATGAGCAGATGCTAAATGGTCAACATAATTTCGTACAGGTCCAGATATCATTTTTTGGCATTTATTGCATTCCCAACTAACAACATGACTCGGGTCAAATAGGTAAGGTGCCAAATTGCGCATCATGTACTTTGATCTGTTTTCAAAATAAAAAGTATGTCTCAGTCTCAAATGTTAAAATAAATTCTAGTCTATATAGCTAGTGTAATTTAATGCATTTTGAATAAAGTATACTCACTTGAGACCTTTGCTTTTCCGAATGATTCGATGGATATACAACCAATCCTCCGGGTTAAGAGTACGACTCACCTTATGTGAATGTTCACCCTGAGTCTTCTTCATGAGTTCAATAGCTCTTTCTTTGAATGTCTTATGTGACAAGGCATCATCTTCATCCAAATCGTCCGCATACTTGAGCCCATCGTTCCTTGGAGCCGGTTCGTCCAAGTCATCATCGTCCGATGTCGATGGTGACATGTAAGCTTCCGGGTCACTTTCATCTTCCTCACAATATGGCACATCAGTCAAAAACTCAATGCCGTTCATTAAACTTGGACTACTTGTCCAGTATTGCTTAAATGACTTTTTCTTATTGTTCCCAATTTTAGTATTCAGGTTGAGTTTGACAGTCGGATCAGTCGACTGCTGAATAAACGAAGAAAGTTCGTATGCTCTATCATCCTCATCAATCAAACTTGAACTTTCTTGTTGATCAGATGATAATAGTACATCGTCAGGGCCGAATTGTTTCTTCTTTCCTTTTTTACTGCTCATCTTTTTATTGCCATCGAATGAAATACTAATAATTTCAGATTCACTTGGTCCTTCCGTTGGGTCATCCATTTTGCGATTGCTGAGTGATGTGTGCGTATGGCTGAGAGAAAGCCAAAACAAGAGTTTACCAAATACAAAATTCTCAAACTGAATTTTAAAAAATCCTTTCCTGTTCACCTTCATTGAATTAAATTCTTACTTGTAGCTTTTGCTTTTCCTGTAACATTTGGTGTGAACTTGTATGTAGCACGTGGACGTGAACAGTAGTAAACTATTCGAACTGCATAGTAGCACACATGTAGGTGTGTCCTACCGTGTTTTCACCATTGATTTCTTATGGGACTCTGTTTATACAGAACGCGTGGGTTTGTTGTTGTAACTTGATCCGTCCTCAGATGATCTTACAGTATGCAAAAGTATGTCTGTTTTCTTTTTTGTGTCTTTTAATAACTGATTTTATTACATTTGATTATTGTTTTTAAAAAACAAAGAAATACAAAATGAAAAGCGGGGACGATGATATGAAACAAACTGTGAATATATATGGAGTAATGGCGAGCATTTGGAAAGGCAAGGGGAAAGTGAAAAAGTGTGGACGGTTCTATGTGTCACATTGCGTTGAGGGAAGTGGAATAGGGAAAGAAAAGAGTGAGAGAGAGTGAAGTTGTTGGGGCGCATGCAAAATCAATATTGAGCTTCTCTGGCACTGTACTTGTGCGTGCACACATCTGCAATGTGCTCTTCAAACACATTACGAAACCCAGAACCGGGTATAGTTTTCCTTTTCTCCCGCTTTCTCCCTCTCTGCTGTCTTTTTCTATAACTTTGGGATGGATGATGAGACTTGTAAGACTTCCTCTCATCACATCCCCAGAACCCCACGCATTTCCTCATAAACGTTTCCTTTCGCTTCAGGATAACAAGATTACATGCTAGTTCTTTTCATAATAATCAAATTCTGATACTGAATGTGTGCCCGGATAGTGGAGTCTCTTCCACTTTAGCAAAAAGGGTTCAAAAATGAGAATGATAAGCCATTAGCAACCAACCAAATAACATGTTATGAATACAGCATTTTTCCTATAAAAAATAGGCGCTTACCTGATTTATTTGAACGCTAAGCATTTGAACGAGCGTTTATCAGCATTTCAATTCTCTCCTGCATAATTTAATATGAAATGTTATTTACATTTTGTTGTAGTTTGTCTTAACTTACTAATGGCCTCAAAAATCCATCTGGTTTCAGCAAAAATGTCAGAGGCGCCGTTACTCATTGAAAATGCTGCTACCATTTTACGGGATGAAGATAATAGGAAATTATTAACTTTTCGTAAGTTTTGATAGGTTAAAGGTTTCAGCTCATTTTTCATATCCCACAAATTTATAACAATGAGTTAACTAATTTAACTCTCAATGACAGTTGTTTCAGTTCTTAACACGGATGCTGACATTATCGACGTTAAACTGACGATGGAAAAATGCTGTGTAAGAGTCGAGGGTAAAAAGGATGAAGATTGTGATGTGAGAAAGCGACACAAGAAATTAATGACAATTTCATGCAAACAATGTTATATTTTTTTTACAAAATACTGATGTATGATATGACCTTTGTCCATGTTAGACAATGATTCTAACTCCAGAATTTATTGCTACTTTGTTACCACAAGAAGCTGCGAATCTTACGATTTTCTATGATGAGGTATGATATTATTCCGTTATAGTAAATTCATGCACAAATGAGAAAATGAGCAATTTACTTCTCATAGGATTTTGAAAACGGTGTAGGGGAATGTGATCTTTCTGTACAAGGTCTTAAGGAAAATAACGACATTTTCATGTCAACCTTCTCCATTCCATTTGGTTTATCGACAAGTAAGCTAATAATCACCTTCATTCTTTATTATTAAAATTACAATAGCAAAATAAAAATGCAAAAATATGTTCATGACAGTAGGGAAAGCGACTGCGATTGGTCGAAGTGCTTCTGTAATTGCAACGTGCGATATGACAAATGCGGCTGAACGGAAAGCATGCGAAACTGAAAATTGTAAGAAAAGATATAACGGAGACCGAGACCTTTTTAATGACAAGACCAATACTTGTGAACCTCATTTGTGGAAAAAGCACTCTAGGCTCATTTACATATTGCTAATAACTGCTGTAATTGTTCTTTATACTTTACATTCAGAAATCATTCACAATTAAGATATGCCTGATACGTAATTTTTATTTATTTCCAGCTTATCATTGCAATAGGCTGTATAATTCTTCTCATAGTTATTTATTGCTTTGCTCCGAAGACACGTAAGAAAGACAGTAAAAGTAAAGTTTCATTGGCACAAGACGACGAAGCGGGTGATGATGATGAACACGAGCGTTTCATCGAAGAAATCAAAACGCGCCGAGAAAGCACATCGAGAACTTCAGTGCGTGATAACGATAACGACGTTTAAGATACAATATAAAATGTGTATGATTTAATTTCAGGATGGTACAGTCTTTAATGAAAATATTGTTTTCAGGTCAACTCAAGAGGAAAATCCTCCGGCTCAATTCATCGTATTTCATCAGCTCACTCTGGTGAAGTCAGTCCTGGAACACCTAAGAAAACCAGATCTAATTCAAAGACCAGTATAACGCCGCCCGTACGCAGAAGCTCTTCAAGACTTCAAGATCGTCGTACATCAAAGCCGTACGAATCTGCATGGGCCAAGAAACGTGAGTATCGAACGTCACTGACAATGGACACCGATGGGCTTGAAGGACCCCGGCCATTTGCAAGTTATGATGTTAAACGAGATAGTATTCTGATGTCTGGAATTGGATCTCGTCAATCTGTCACTTTCGGTAAGAAAGGACCGTTCTATATGTAGATTTAAACGAGATTTTGGGTTTAGACTTTGTTGAGCTTTAAGTTTGATTTGGTTGCTGGTTTGAATTGTGAAGCAAACCCAATTCAACTCTTGGAACCTGAGCGAATACAGTCGAAAGTAAGTATCGAAAACCAGCAAAGAGATTGGAAGAATTTTCAGGACCACTTGACCACGAACTACATGTCAAATGAACGTATGCGTTTTGGTCTTTTGGATTCAACTGCCAAAGTGGAAAGCAGCCCGACAGTATCAAAAAGCCTACCTAATCTTCCATTGAAAGCCGTTCCATCCAAGCCTTCAAGTGTTCTGACTAGAATTCCAGTAGACATCTTTGATAACAGTTACGAGTCTAGCAGGTCATCATCCGTGGAATCGGAGGCAGCTGGTATTGTCCAGGAATTTGCTCGGTTGAGCAGTACATCTGTACATGATGAACCAGGATCGGCACGAGATGCCAACGAAGATCTAATCTTCTTGTATCGATCAGAGTCAGAATACGACAGCGATTCTGAATCTCATGGGGATAAGGACAGTTTGGAACCTGCCCAAGTTCAAGTTTTTGAAGAGGTTGTTAACGAAAGATAAACGTATTGTTGTTGTCATACTGGAATTGCAAATGAATTAACCAAAAAGGTCCACCCTTGATTTAGGAATTGCGTCCAAAATGGATGAAACGAATACCGTCTTCAGAAATTCGACACAATCTTCAGAAGACCCTTCGTGAAGCAATTGCAAATCGAACGGCGGGGAACAGTATCCAAGGATTGGAAGTGAGGAACAGAGCTCCAAACAATGTAGCACTTACAAGTATTTTGAAATTAAATGACGAAATGAGAGCTGAATCCACTCCACAAGCGTACCGTCGACTTTCTACGAGTTCAAGCGAGGAAGTTGAATTCGACATCACTGCAAGATCTGAAGTGAATACAAATAATGTCCCAAAATGGCGTGGTTGGCGATCTTCAAAGAGACCGACATCGACAACACAACAAACTCATGAAGCCGTCAACAATAATCTACCCTTTAATCAAGTCTAATTTATTGAAATTATTGTTGCGTAATACGCCGCGCTTCAATTTATAGTTTTGTAAACAATATAATACACAAAGTTACGAGATTTTCTTTCATACAATAAAATGAGAAAAATAAACTTATAGATTTATTAATATTTAAAATTTTTTAGGTTTCTGAGTAGTCTTAGTCTGAGTTTCGACTGGAAAAAGTATGAAACAACGAAACAAGGCTACGCCTTAGAACCCATTAAACTAAAATTATTCGTAATACTGCATTTTAGTCTTTTCCAAAAAAGTTGTCGTATTTTAGTATGTATGAGCCATTATTTGATTATTCCTCTTCTTCAGTACCGGCACTCGAACTTCTCGACGTTATTTTATTCGTGTTTGGTAGAAAACTCCAAAACGAATGATGTTTTCCAAAATCGTTTGCTTCTTCAACGGTTTCCTTAATAAAAATTTAAAACATCCATCCCATCATTACATAGAATTTCATAACAATTTCAATTTCTACTACGAAAGAAACTGCCGTTTTTATGTTAACGCCGTAGACTTACCGGAAGAGTTTGATATAGTGTTTCAGGAAGGCATGCCGAACAAATCATTCCTAAGAACGCTAAACATGCCATTGTAAACCACGGAGCTCCCAAGTTGTATTTCGCCTGTAAAATCATTTATTCATTGAAAATGACAGATATCGATCAATGGAATCAAGGAATCAACTCAGTCGGCCAAGCCAAGCCATTGTACTCACCAAATACACAATATACGGCGTCACAATTGCAACGATCGAAGTGACAGTACACGCAAATCCACTTCCGGTGGAACGCAGATTTGTAGGGAAAATTTCAGTAGCTTGTAAATACACCACGAGAAACGTCAATGTGACGGCGAATCTGAAAACAGGCATTCCAAAGGTGCAAAAACGTCTAGTGATGAAAGCAACATAGTTTTAAATGATCCTTTGCTTACTTGGCTACAACCGCTGCAATTGTTGAGACAATAGCTGCAGAAGGAAACAATATAAAAATCCCTGCTGTAACTGAAGACAAGCCACAGAAGAAGAAAAACGCCACTTGTGTCCAGCGACGTCCGATACGGTCCACTAAGATACTTCCGAGGTATCCGGATGGCAGTTCAACAAAAGCCAGTATGAAGAAATTCACGAATTGATTTCCTGATAAATTGGATACGTTGAGAGTGATGGAATAATATATGATTCCGTTAGTTATCCTACAATTGCATACAAAATACATGGAATTTAAATGTTTTGCGTCTCACAGGTCACAAACATAATCTCAAAGACATATAAATGTCACTAACCAAGCAAATGTGAGCATGATCGTATTTATTGCTAAACGCCTACGAGAAAATAAAGTCCAAAACCCTATCTTAATTCCGCTTTCAGCGTTGGACTGCTGTTGTTTTTTGTACAACTGATTCAAAGAATCTTCCAATTGAGAGCCAGGAGGAAGATTATCCACCGTTCCATTCACTTTTGCAATTTTGCGAATTATTGCTGCCGCTTTTTTCGTTTTTCCGACTGAAACTAACCAACGTGGAGATTCCGGCATCCAAAATAAGTATAAAAATAAGAGAATTCCTGGAACTGACGTAAGAAGTCCGATTTTAAACCAGTCTGCACATAACCATGAGAGCAAGGGTAATATGCACATGCCAATAACCCACACCATCCATGTTGATGAGTAGATCCAACCTCGAAAATCTGTGAAAATGATTCCCATTTTAAAATTTCACATTGTTTGCTTTTGTTTGTTTGTTGTACAAGTTTTTTGTTTTGTTGCTTGAAGTACCTTTATCGCTAACTTCGGCGGCAATCATACAAGGAGAGAAAAACATAACGTCGAGTCCAGAATTAAGAATAAATTGCAATACTTGAAATATCGTAAAGTTGGAAGGAACGAAAAGGCTTATGATTCTTCCAAATATATTGAGCAGTATACATAGAAAAAATATTGGCTTTCTTCCGATTCTGACAAATAAAAAAATGTTCCATTGCATTTAATAAAGTTGTAATTATACTAGAAGACTTTTCGTATAAAGCTAGTTTATCGAGTTGACGTAATACAGACTAATACAGAGCTCAGCGGCCACCGGAAATGCTACTTGACAAAAGTCAATAATGACACTGCAAAACATTGCTTTTGGGACTCTGAAAATGTGCTTAAATCAAGACCATGGACTGGCCTTGTAGAACACTGCTGTGGTGAATCGTCAATTTGCCAAAAGTCAGCAAAGAGAAAAATAGCAACCAGCAATAGCATTATCGAATAAATTATGATTTATGCCATAGGAAAAAGAAAATGTTCCATTTTAATTCTCACTTGTCTGCAGCCATTCCATATACTATAGTACCAAAAGCGTTCCCAGCTGCGGCCATTGTAAATGCATCTGTTGCATAATGTGATTTGTCGCAAACCCAATCGAACTCTGATGGCATTGTTTCTTCAAAATCAGTGTGGTCATATTCCCAACCAGCATTACAATCCAGAATTGTGTCATTGGGACCTTTCATTTTGCATTGACTTAACCTCCATTCGTCATCAGGTCCTCTTTCCCTTTACATATTATGATATTATTAGAAATTTTATAACAACAAGGGCAAGGGCTCAAGGAGTCGAATAGTAAAAATAAAATAATCCGCTTTGGCTTTACCAAGGAATGGTAAGGTTTTTCCATACGTCTATGGATGTTTCGTTGTCCCTTCCTGGAACATGACACCAGTGATCTGGTTCATAAAACATGAATATCGTGTTCAGAGACAACACAGGCATCATTGCAAAAATAGGACCTAAAACTGCATACAAGAGAAATTTTTGATATTTCCCTTGAGATCCGACGATGCTTATAATGTCATCGAAATCCTCTATTACACGTCCTTTTTTCTCATCTACGATCTTGATTAAACATGCAAAAAAAAAAACACTCAATTAATTGTCAAACTCAAGAAATTATTTAAAAACCGTCATTTTCCCCTAAAGTCTTACCTTTTCACTTTGCTCTTCGGAATCAGAGCTTATCTGCCGATTTAAGTGTTTTAATTCATCTCGTCGTGCATTACTACCCCTCCTTTCATCGCTAAAACTTTTTCTCACCATTTTGAAAGTATAATTTATTTTTTAAAAACCATTAAAAAAACTATAATAAACGTATATGGCTTATATTTGAACTTGAAAAATTTGTCGTCATACTGCGCTAAATTAAAATAGTATATGTATTAGCAATGTATAATACACAATTTCCTGTTTATTATCAATTTTTGCAAACGTCAATTCACAAAGATAAGAACAATTTGTTATACAAAACTAAATAAAATGTTAGCACGTTCACGCTCAAGCACGAATCCTTGCTTGTGATCGACGTGTGAACGAAAGCATGGAACTGACTTGGCGGTAGAGAAATTCATGAAGCTTAATACTTAAATGCATTTGTTACTTCACGAGCCAGCTGTATACATTAATGATGATTGTGTAAGTAATGTTAAACAATATCACACCGCGTTTGTTAAGTTGAATGCTGAAGGTCTGAATCTGAATGAAACCTTTTCCATGAAATGACCTCCACAGAAATAGACATAGACACCAGCATGCTTTCTGTGCTCATGCTGGACATTACGAACAACAAGCAATCACAAAGCGAAAATACTATGTACAATGGTAATCTTGGTCTAGAATCTCTCCATGTGATTCTGAGCATTCTGAAGACAGACTGACCGCGACCAGACGCAGACGGTAAATATAGCAAAAAATATGGACATGTAAGGCGAGACGGAATATATACGACTTCTAGTGACTACTTTTCGCAAAACGGTTGTGCAAAAACTGTCGTACAACACAGGCCTCATTGTTGCTTCTATTGCATGCAAGTGTCGAGATTTTCAGCTCCATAGCAAAAAGCACAACGTGCGAGCGTCTATCCGGAAATCATTTCCATGAAATGATGATAAATGTTCGAGTTTTTTAAATATTTTTTAAACTGGAATACTAACGATTTATTGATACTGTCGTTTATATATAAGAAAACATTCGTTATATGTCATACGTTTAGCAATATTAATTATATTGTTCATTATCATTATATTTAGATTCGGTTTGTGATTTTTTCGGAGTTTTCGGTAAGAAACTCCAGAATTTGTGACCTGCTCCAAAGTTATCAGCATCGTCTAATGTTTCCTGGATTAGAACAATGACATTAGTTCTGCATTTAGTTTTAATTTTTAACCATGAGTTCTTTTATGGTTGCTCTCAAACGACTTACTGGGAGATTCTGGTTGAATGTCTCAGGTAAAAAGGCTGAGCTGACCATTCCTACGAAAGCCATCGCACCAATTGAAAACCAAGGCGCTCCTAAGTTGTACTTACTCTGTAAATTAATCATGAAAGGAGAGATGACAACTTGTTATGAAATTATAATCGAAGATTGACAATGCAAAGGCATGCCCAAGCATAAAGGAATCATTAACCTTACCAGAAAAACAATGTAGGGAGTGAATATTCCAAGAATAGAAGCGACGGTGCATGCAAATCCGCTGCCTGTCGAACGCAACTGCGTTGGAAAGATTTCAGTTCCTTGCAAATAAACTACGAGAAAAGTTAACGTGACTGCGAATCTGAAAATGAACCAAACGGATTTGTTTTTGTAAAATGATGAATCATGTGAGTAACAAGAAAAAGCTGACTGTAACGTTCAGAATTTTGTGATGTTAAATAGCAACAAATAAAATAAAATTATTTTGTACTTTGTCACAATTGCAGCGATGATCACGAGAACATTGAGGTGAGGGTACAAAACAGCAACTCCTGCAACTAATGCTGACACTGTACAAATGAAGAAAAACGCTACTTGTGTCCATCGACGACCGACTCGATCCACCAACACACTTCCCAAATAACCAGCCGGAAGTTCAATAATAGCCAGAATGAAAAAGTTGACAAACTGACTTCCAGAGAGATTCGATACATTCAAAGTGATAGCGTAGTAAATCACAGCATTCATGATCCTATACGAGCATTCAATATTTGACGATTAATTATTGAAAATCAGTTTAGATTTTGATTAGGGTGATTTATTTGTACTAACCATGCCAAAGTCAGCATGATAGTATTTTTGGCGAGACGCTTTCTAGTAAACAAAGTCCATACTCCAGACCGTTGATCGCATTGATCTTGTTTGATCACTAACTGCTTCAACATTCCATCCAGTTGCTCATCTGATAATTTATCGGCAGTCCCATTCTTCTTGGCAATTAGCTTAATGATCACAGCAGCTTCCTTAATTCGTCCGACAGACACAAGCCATCGGGGAGACTCAGGAACCCATTTGTAATACAGGAAGACGACAATGCATGGAGCTGATGTGAGGATCCCGATGAGAAACCAATCAGCACATATCCAAGCGAGAAAAGGCAGAAACGCCATTCCAACAACCCAAATCATCCATGTGACAGAGTAAATCCAAGCTCGGAAGTCTATTCATCAAAACAATCCTTTTGTTAAACATTGTTCAAACTGGTAGTATGACATTATTGTTCCTTGTGCCAAATTGATCTAATTTACGTTTTGAGCCTACAAATGGTACAAAATAATATGATTATGTGACGGCTCTATAAGAGCAAACCAGCAAACCTTTGTCAGAGATTTCAGCGGAAATCATTGAAGGCGCTATGAACATCATAGGAAACCCAGTTCCAATAATGAATTGAAGAGCGAGGAAGGCAGGAAAACTGTGCGGTATGAATAGACTTATGATCCGGCCGAATACGTTGAGTGCCATGCAAAGGAAGAAGATGGGTCGACGTCCAATTCTATTATAAATTAATATAGAAAACACATAAAACACTATATCAAAAGTCTAATAACTTCATCACGTAATTGATATAGCCCAAAGCAGATAGCTATGCGGTAGACACAGACGCGCAGTCTGTAATCTGGAGACAAAGGACCGGAACTGAGATTTCACTTTAGTGTTCCAACCAATGTTCCGAGTTCCAAACCTTTTAACCAATGTAACATTCGCGTATTCGCATATTACATTCACTTCTACATTCAACTCTCTGGATGCCATGTCCACTGGACTTTTGGCGTGCAAATGCGTGTGATGAAGTAAAATCAAGCATTTGTTATTTTATTACAGTAAAATATGCTTACTTGTCAGCAGCCATTCCATAGACAATGGTTCCAAATGCATTACCAGCCGCAGCCAGTGTGAATGCATCCGTTGCATAATGCGACTTGTCGCAAACCCAATTAAACTGAGATGGTAACGTAGAATAGAAATCTGTCTGGTCGTATTCCCATCCGTTTTGACAATCTAAAATCGTGTCGTTCAGTCCTTTCATTTTACACTGACTGAATCTCCATTCGTCTTTTGAGCCTTTTTCCCTAAATTAATGTTCAATATCAATACACAACATGAAAATCATAGTTTTTTGCTATAAAATCATAATAAATGGTAATGATCATGTGGCAAATTATGAACTTATCGTAAACTCATTATTGCCATACATGCCTGTTGTGAATTGCCATTAAAATTGTTATTACATAGGAAGTGTCATATTTTTCCATGTGGCCAGATCCGTAAAATTATCTCTTCCAGGCACATGACACCAATGGTCTGGTTCAAACAGCATGAAAACCACATTGAGACTCAAAATCGGCTCAAGTGCACATATTGGAGACAGAACAGCATATAAAAAGAATTTCTGGAATTTCCCTTGTGACCCGATGATGTCCACTATGTCATCGAATTCCTCGCATTTGGTTTCTTTCGCTTTTTCCGTTCCCTTTTGTTCAACAAGCAAAATCAAAATATCAACAAAATTCAATTACAATCATTACAATGTAATTTGTAACCATTGGTTCTTTAAAGTAAATCGTACGGGTTTTCCAGGCAAATCCAAGGCTCCTCGCCCTCCACTCGATCTCATTGTACGAATACTCATGGTTTCAAGAAATCCCGACGTTGTTGCTCCGATTTCAGATTTCCCAATTGGCTGTTTAATATGAAGCTGATGCTGCTTCTTTAACCGTAGAAACTGAACTGTCTGTCACGGTCACGCTAGCACAAAGGAATGAAAACACGCATCACAATATCGGTTCAAAACAGCGTGTGTCAGTCAAATTAGAATGTACGACGTCTCCGTTTTAATAATTTCATGCAATATGCTAATCACCACATTTCAGCGAAAAATATACTAAAGTACGGTTTGTGGCTTCCCAGTTCAGTGACAGGTTAGCCTGGGTATCCACAAAGCACTGATGAAATTCTCAGCTACTCTTCATTCTAATAGTCGATGCATCCTAAATTACTAACAACCTTAGTAAACGAGTAAACCTGTAGTTTGGAACTGAATACGTAAATCACCTAAGAATTAAGAGAGTGCAGGTACATACAACTTCAAGACAGAACAGGAGACAGGACATGGACAGTACTGATTCTACCATTCAACTGATATTGAACAGTGCTGTTGAGCCTCTAGATGAATGGTATTATTGTACTAGCACGTTTTGAAAGTAAAGTTAACGTACTGTTGCATTATTAATTTGCTAAGTAATGAATGCCGCATCGTCATCAATGACACAGTTAGTAAGGAACGCTGAAATGCATTCTTCACATCATGTAAATAGCATTCAGTGTGGCATTGAGGGTGAATCGCTAGTGGGTATAATCGTATAATGGATATGGACAGATGAGGATATGAGATATTATTTTCTCATCGTAATATCATTATATAGTTAGATTCTCTATACTTCACGCTATGAATGACAAAACGTCTCAATCGTCAATCCCAAGAAAAACACCAAGGAAAAAGTATTGACAAAAATAAACTGTGCCCCAAGTATAAAATGTGTATAGAAAGGAAACTTTCCAATGTCACAACACAACTGCACAGGGGATTTAAGTACAGGTAATAACCTGTACGGATACCCAAGTATGTTGCACTCAAGGGTATGCGTATGTAAGAAATGAAAGCAATTCTCATCTTCCAAGAAAAACCCAGGGTTTCCCAATATTTAAAAATATATCATGATAACACTAAAGCAGAAGCACTGATAAAACTTCGTACATAAGGATAAGTGGAACAGAGCAGATACTTTACGACACGACATTAAGACAAACGACAGAATGGTGTGCATATTGATTTCAAATAAGCTTGAGTTTAATCATTTAATCATTAATTAGTAGTTAAGTTATATTGATAATTGAGAGCTTACCGGTGTGACAACGCAACGAAAGCCTGTTTTTGTAGTTTAATTTTTTTATAATATTGGCACTTTATGCAAATCTTGGTACACTATAAATCAAATATTTTCACTAGAGTATATACGAGTCCAAGAAAGCAATTAAAAGCGTGAGGAGGTCACCTTTCCTACATGATGAATGACTGCAAAAGAGGAAGGGATAGTCAAATACTGCAAGACTGCAGATGAAGTAAAAGAGACCAGTTTGAGATTTGACTTTACATTTACATGCATGCACAGGAAAAAGCGACCAAGAGCAAAGTGAACACAACACGAAATGCGACTGCACATTTTATCTGCATTTTCAGGAAAATCTTTTGGATTTTGCGTGTCGACGGTCATACAACGAGTTTACACAGTTTCGAGTGCAAAGTCAAGTCTCCTTTGTTTTTTAGCACTTGCGTGAAATATTTACTTTTCCTTTGTTTTCCAGCTTCCAGCCAAACTGCGGTTGCTTTCGGTAGGCGGAATGGGAAAGCTAATCTCTAACCAAGCAATTTCAATGCAGGTTTTTGGCTTTACAAACATACACAGATCGGTTCCTGTTCTGAGAATGAGACAAAGGAAAAACAATCCTTATTTACCTCGTGATTGATAAAATCCAAAACTAATCAACTAATATTTACCAAATTTTGATGTCCCACTAGGTTGATAAAAATAAGTACACGAGCAGTTGTTTTAAATAGATGTCCCGTCAACGTCAACTTCGCCCCCATTTCATCTGAATACCAATTAATGCATCCATTATATTATGATATAATATAGTTTATTTGAAACTCGACACCAACAAAAACAATGGATTCCACAGTCGTGATTATGTATATAATTTTATACTCAAACTTGATGATCTTTATTGTGACCTTCATCGTGCAGTCAGGAGCAGTGAAATGAAATCCATGACACATCATAGACTTGCTAGTTAGCTTTTTAATGTATCCATAAGGAAATAATGGAGTGATTTGAGGATTTGATGTCTACTTGTCTACGTGAGAAATTAAATCATCAAGATCTCACGATGACTGTCTTTAATTCGATGGCGTAATTTTATGACGCAATCTTTCCCTGACTGGAATAAAAACTACTTTAAAATACATTACAATACAATAATGTTCTTGTCACTTTATGTATTTGCCCGGTTTTATGCGCGCCATTGCCATTGATGTAAATCATGATTTATGATAGTTTAATGTACAACTTTGTGCTGGTTATTACATTAACACAGGCTAATTTATCATATAAATACTATTTATTTCCGTTTTATTATTATTATATAGATATAAAGACACAGTGAAAAAACTAAATGATAATCTGAAGCATTACTTGATATTATTTGTTGAATAGGGTTGAATAGCAATAATTCTATCAGTAAACAATTTTTCTATCCAGAATTGAGAATTTAAGTGCCGTTCATGTTTCAATATTTTAACGCTTACAAATCCGCAAATTGAATAATTAAATAGTTGCTTCGTGTCACAAATTCAAACTTTCCCTTGAAATTATTAATTATTTACAAAATTGAGTTTTTTTTGTGAATCCTTTCAGAAGCAACTTAATTTTAAAAAGCTGAAGAACAGAAACTATTCACTACATTTTTTTGGGTCAACGAAACGTAATAAAAACAACTATAATGCATCGTCACAAATGTAAGTAATGTACAAGACAAAAACCATAAACTCCAAATTGTTCCATAGTTCTTATGTATTATCCAAAGAATTGCAACCACTTCGTTTACTACAGTTGGATTCTTCCGGAGCATTTTTGGGTTTGGGATAGAGGCTCCAGAATTTATTGTCTTTTCCAAATGTATCCGCATCCTCAAGGGTTTCCGGAAGATTTTGTCTTAATGTTTCAGGAAGAAAGGCAGAAGCGATGATTCCAAACAAAGAAAAAGTCCCCATTGCAAAATAAGGGCCGCCGCTGTGCAACTTTCCCTACAATAAAACAAATTTAATTAGCAAATTGTGTATCTAACTGTAATCCACTTGAACCAAACGTTTATTTGATTTCAGTTGCAAGATTCAATTCAAATTCCTGTTTTTCCGGACGTAATACAAATAATGCTTTCAATAAATTTTTACCAAGTAGACCATGTAAGGTCCCAAGATACCCATTGCAGCTCCAATTGTTGACGCAAATCCACTCCCAGTTGAACGTAGTTGAGTTGGAAAGATTTCCGTACCTTGAAGGTAAACCACGAGGAAAGTCAGTGTCACGGCAAATCTAAAGAACCGCAATCAGTAACAGTCAGTTGAAAAAAAATCTAAAAATGTAATATCGTTTTAGAAAACAAAACCTTTCATTTTCATACTTTGCAACAACCACAAATGTGTTAACCAACGGAGTCAAATCTCTGAAAGAGATGCCAATTGCAGCCACGAAACAAGCCAACATGCACATAAAGAAGAATCCCACTTGAGTCCATCGTCTGCCAACTTTCTCCACGAGAACTCCTCCAAGCCAACCCGCTGGCAGTTCAATGATGGATAAAATGAAAAAGTTGACGAATTGATCTCCTGCCATATTTGTAGTGTTGAGAGTGATTCCATAATACACCAAAATGTTCATCGACCAGGACAACGTGAGCAGAAGTGTGTTTCTCGCAAGTCTGAACCGACTGAATAGTGTCCAAGCACCGATATTCTTGTCGTTGCTTGCTGATTGTTGCGTGTTCAATTTGTGCAGAGTTCCAACGAGTTGTACATAAGTCACTTTATTGTCTGTTCCATTCGTTTTGGCAATGTCCATGAGAACCGCGGCGGATTCTTGAATTCGGCCAACTGATAAAAGCCAACGTGGGGATTCGGGTACCATTCGGTAATACAAGAAGAGAAAGAATCCGGGGATCGATGTTAATATCCCGATGAGAAACCAAGTCCGACACAACCAAGCAATTAGCGGTAGTCCAGCCATTCCGACGACCCAGATCATCCATGTAACAGCGTAAACCCACGCACGGTATTCTGTCAATTATGAATTATGTAATACAGCAATATTGAATCGTTCCAATTGTCTCAAATGACTGAGATTAATTCGTCATGATTAGCAAACTTAGCTTTAATCAATGTTGCCGTCGAAGGATACTAAAAATAAAACATCTAAAGGTAGAAATTAGTACAGATTTTCTATTTTACTCACCCTTGTCACAGATTTCCGCAGCAATCATCGAAGGTGCAATGAACATGACAGGGAAAGCTGTGCCCGTCAAAAACTGGACGATCATAAAAGCTGTTACATGTTGTGGAATAAAAAGACTTAAACTTCTGAAGAAAATGTTAATGAAACATGTCAGAAAGAAAATTGGTTTTCGCCCAAATCTGTAAAATAAACATCGTAGCTCAAGTACAAAAGTTTGTACAACGTATTTTAATAATATTCTATTCTTTAGTCCAAAGTTCGTAGCTGCTTACTTGTCAGCACAATGACCAAAAACAAGTGTACCAACTGCATTTCCCACAGCTGCCAGAGTGAAAGCATCATATGCATAATGTCCATTAGAACAAACCCAGTTGAAATCTGATGGGATCGTAGATTCGTAATCTGTTTTATCAAATTCCCAGCCATTGGGACACGCTAACAATGAACCGTTGTCTCCGAACATGTTGCACTGATCGTATCGTAATGCCCCGTCTGGACCGACAACTCTGGAGAGATCAAACAAAGTCATTCTCAATTGAAATCGTCCTAAGGATCCACATCCATGAACACATACTAGTGAAATTTTATCCAGCTTACTTTGGAAGAGTGAGATTTCTCCATTCATCTAATGTCGTATTCCCCCGGCCAGGTACATGACACCAATGATCCGGGATGAACAGCATAAATATTGTATTTAGTGTAAAGAACGGTTCGAGTGTCGTGATTGGACATAATATGGCGTACAGTAAAAACTTTTGGTATTTCCCTTGTGAACCAATGATATCAATGATATCATCAAAATCCTTGCAAGGTAATTCATCAGATTGTGTTTCTTGGGCCTGCAAATTAATATTCTTACTATAAATATGCTTTTAACTTTAGCAACGTTTTAAAATTTTCATGTACGTACCTTTTTGTTTGTGTGCAAAGGTTGCAATTCTACATCATCAGCACTTTGTTTTGCATGGTTCATTTTTAACTTCAACTTGTTCTACAAAAAGGTTCGTATTGAATGTTTTTGGTTCCGTTTTTATTTATCTGCTGTTTCTTAACAAATTGGACATTTTAATGTCACATTAAAGTTCATTTTTTAAAATGATTTCAAAGGACGACACTAAACGAAAAGATGTTGTATCGTAACAAAGCACTGTAGACGTCAAGTGATATATATTAAGTGAAGGGAAGAAATGAATATATCAAAATCAACTTTTGAAAAGAAAGAATCAAGTGTGCTAATGGAAATGCTTCAGTGAAATGTCTACGAAATTGTAACAGCACAAAAAGACTGGCTAACAAACAACGCAACAGCTTGAAAGTCCAGTGGCAACTGTCAGTACAATTTGACCATAGGAGACTTGGTGAATCTCTTCATGTCTTCATTTTCATTATTCAAGAGTTATGTTATGGAGTAGGTCACACGTTTAGATGACTGCTGGACACACACAAATATTTCAACTCTTGGATGTCATGTTACTGTGTGTTCTGTTCTTTGTAAGTTTGTAACATTGTGTGTTGTGCTGGATGAGAGTGGTATAAAAGAGACAATTTGGTTTTGAAGCAGTGCCGACCAGGGTACATTAAAGAAGAAAGCACTCAATAATATTATCAAGTCCTCCTCATCTCCTACTAAACTATCATGAAGACGCAAAGTGGCTGAATTACATCTGATGAAGGATACTTTACTTGTCTATCGATTCCTTTATGCGTGTCCACATGTCCAAAAAGCCTATAAAGCCTTAGTGCCAAAATTCTAAGGCTTTATCATTGTCGTCTTTGTTGGACACAAGCCGAAAAAATCTGTTTTGTGATCATAAATGCCGACAGACAACAAACAATCCCAAGAAGCAGAAGCAATGCGCATTATTATCATTATTATCCCTACGATTTACTCAAACGTTTTAAAACCTACGACTGATATGATACTGATCGCTATTTTATTTTCCTTTCAAGTAGTTTAGTAATTTTAAATTGAACTGTTTGTACTCTATTGCATTCCACAGTGGGAGAGAGGTCAAAAACTTGTGCTTTTGGCAGACTATAAAACCCATGGACAATGAATTCCAAAACTTCAAGATTTCATCTTGTTATTTTCAAGTGCATCCTGTCTCGTTCGGAGTAATCCTTTAAAAATCGCAAAATTGAGTGCCCTTGAATACAGATTCTTAGAACAGTAGCGGATCAAAAAAGCCCGAGCTTTAGAATTGCAAATCAGAGAAGACTATGCAAAAATGAAGAATAATAAACTTTATTGATTTGCGATAACGAGAACAGGTTTACAATCTTTGTGAATTTTAAAACTGCGAATATTGAATACTTCCTTCGAAGAGTTCATATCTTGACACAATGGTATAAAATATCGCCTAAAAGACTAGACTGGTACTATTAAAAACGCATATACCTAAGGCAATAATTGAAACATCATGTCTCTTTTACTTTGCAATTCATCTTGATATAAGGTTTGCAATTTCCATTTGGACAAAATACCAATACGTCTTTGCATTTTCTTTTGATGACATCATGTAAATTGACTAAAAAGGATTGTTTTTAAGCATTCCACTTCTGGCTAGCGATAAGCCTACAGGGAACATGTGCGATTTGCGACTACTAAAATTTCAATTTGAAATTTGAGATGTATCAATCGCAATAATCGTTCAACTTTTGCAATCATGGCTGACAGACATGCTGACATAAAATAAAAATCGGTTTTGATTTGTGATATGGAGCGTGCGACGAAGAAACAACAGTTGGCGTATATTTTATAATACGAATTATACGAAGTAATGAACTCTTGTTTCTCTGTCGTTGTGTTTTTCGAGTGGGCATCCTTGACTACTTTAGAAAATCCAACCGAACAAGGTCTACAAAGTCGACATGTCTACATGCATTATTTGAGAAGCTCAGAGAACTCAGAGTTGAGCACACACAGTTCCGTATGATATGTCAAGTCAGTCAAGTCAATAGTGAAGTCAAGACAAGCAGAAATTCATCCTGTATATTTTTTTACTACGTCGATTCTTCTTAGTTCTTATAATGGCTCTATGTTATGCTACAGTGAGTTGTACATAATCTACTAAGCTTGTCAATTGACTTGGCCAATCGTTTGAGTCAATAGGGCGTAACATGGGATGGCAACTGTTCTCTAACACACTAAATTTTTGATCTAATTGACATTAATCATATGTGTCATTCGCGAAGGGAAATGATAAAAATGAGAAATGAATGCAGGTCGCGTTTGCTGTTTACTTGTTTACATTATGCAAAAGATGCAAGATAACAATTCAAATAATGACAAATTTTTTAGTCGCTTCGGTTCTTGTGAACAAAGTAAAACATTACAAAAACACATCATTAGTAATCCTTTTTATTGCGATTAATAACATATTATCATGTGCATTATTTTATACATCATAACGTGACGAGTTATGTGTTATGGAAAATTCACCAGTTTCACGACTCACTCACTCTCACGTCTATTTATGTCAGATGTATTGCATGCGTCGTTCATGTTTTCTTGTCTCTTTGTCAGTCTTGTCATCTGATGATGTTTCACATCTTTTAAATATTCTTAGTTCTTACTATATTCATTTTCTGAAATATGATGGTGAAGACGCTTTATGTTTTTCAAAACAGTTACTGTGTCTTTTGAATTTCCGTTTAATGTTGTTTAGTTTGACTTTTAAGCTGCTATCGATTGCTAAAGTTTGGCTCGGGCTCGGATGACGTAAGCAACAACTCCAAAAACCATAGAAGGCGTCTTTACATATTGAGAGGACGCATTCATCCTTTCAATAGGATAACGATAATAGGATAAATTTTATGTGTCGTATGAATGGACGCAATGTGCAATGCGCAATGGACAGTAATTTGGGTCTTTCATCGCATCTTTACGACTCATCAGGCTGTGACAATGGCTAATAATAACAAATCTGTAGGTGATTGAAACTTGTGAAGGCACACTTGATGTAATATGAATATAACTAGCTGTATTTCAAATTGCCATTAGCGTTATTTACGATGTATTGAAATCACTTCTCAATGTAAATATCACATTGTAAAAAATAGTAAATGCTTTGTCTGATCAAAGGGATGAAGAAGTGTCTGTCTGTATGTACATACATAATAAAATATAAGTATTGTTGTTTGAAAATGGCCTATGGTGCGGGACCTGCAGGAGACAACGACAACCGAGATGAGAATGATGACGATTCTGGCTTTGGGCGGATTGATTGTTGATACTGTGTATGTACTACTATGTACCAAGTCGGAAGAATGAAACGGTAATTTGGGAGGACGACAATAGAATAAGAAGAGTCGTGCCTATCTCCTGTCGTTGAATTTCGAACTCGTGTGTCAGAATAAACCGCAATGCACCATCATATGATTACCATCATCCGCAGCCACTTTGGCGTTTTTTATGCACATCGACGACGATGAAGCATCATGAAACGTGGCAATGGGCGAGTAACATGCATGGCAATGGCAATGGCCAAAGTTACATGACCACAGGGCCGAAAATTGAAAGAAGGTATGACTGTGAGTGTGTGAGACAAGAAGAGCAAGAGATTTTTCAAATGGTGGAGAGCCACATTCGTTTATGTTGTCCCATTGTACGCTTCAAAAATGCAAAGGATCCAAAGAGTGAAAAAGACAACGACCCGAAACAGCGACAAGCAAAATTTCAAAGTGTAGGAGCATAACCGAGAAGAGGAAAACGAACTCCGATGCAAAAGGCCAATGCAACCGAAGCAAAAGCCCTTCTTGAAGCTTCTTTACGGCATGATATGCACACAATCAAGCAAAGCACAAGATGCAATCTCATGCTCTTGTCATGATTCCTTGCACAGGTAAACCAGCTTGGGATTCGCATTTTAATGCTGAGGATAAGTCGAGTTCACCTCGTCCTACCAACAACGTTGCATTTTGCATTTTCATTGCAATGCAATGCAGTTTAGATTAGGTTGAGCTGGTTTTTGAGTTCACCTCAAGCTCAAGCTCGGCTCTTAGCTCAGTCAATAACATTTAGCAGAGGAAAAAGCTTGTGTGCATGCAAGTGTAAGGTAGGATCAGGATCAGGATTTTCACGTGGATGTTTCGATGTTTGTTTCACCGACTTGAGTGAGTGTAAGGAGAACGGGAACAGGAATGGTATAAAGTATATTATCAAAGTGCACCGTGGAAAGTCGACGACGGACGTCAACTTTGAAGTGCAATCCTCTCATGGAGGATTGAGCTTGAGTGCAACAACATAGCAAAGAGCACAGAAAAACAAATTGCAAAATGCCAAGAACCTCTATTGCCAAACTTTTGCCGCGGTTCACTCTTTCGCCATCTTTGGCTGTGTGTCTGTACGCGGATGACGTCGGATGAGATGACCTTAGCCTTGAAAACGGGTAACCCTTCTTGCCTGTTGTGAAGGATGGCTTGCAGCAGTGAGTCCCAAACCTAAAGCAGCATACATCCACCGCAAACAGTTGCCAATCTCGTCTCTTCTCGCTCTTTCCCACTTGAACATGCCCAAAGCGCCAGGCAAAAGAAGTTACTGTCCGCTTTTTGCACATCTTTCAAGGAATGAGACGAGAGACAAGAGATAGACAGACTCCGTTGAACTTCGCAACTGAAGCAGTTCTACATACAGGAGAAAAGAAGGATTTCGCAACAGCTTTCCGAAATGCAAGTCCTAATGGGTCGAGACAAGACGGGAAAATTTTTGCACATTCATACATACATTGTACATTTCACATTCTCACTACATTTTGCCTCGCGACACGGAGGCCGTGCACAACTGACGGCAACAGGACTTTTTGACAAATTGTAAATAGTATCATGCATGTTTTATTGTCAAAACCTACGCAAACTATGCACGAAAGCACAACCGATTTGTCCTGATTTCAATTTACTTCGTTCAAAATTGGGGTCACATTGTACGGATGATTTGATATCGTTGTTAAATATTTTAGTACTTTCTTCCCCTTGCAATATTTAAAACTTTGTTTTCTAAGCAAGCGCAAGCAAAGCACGAATATGTATGCAAAAAATCCCTGCGTAATATTCTACCTAAAAATTCCACCGGATGCAATATCTGCTGTGCAAAAATCTCCCCCAAAATGCATTTTAACATTTTGTTAACACGTGCAGACATATAGAGCATCCAGCTTAAGCATTGTACGTAACTTTGTAAGTTGATCTTGTGTTGTCGTGCGTATTCCATTGTTTCTGTTTTGTGTCTGAGGAGCGTGTAACTTTTAAAGAAGCTTAAACACGTTAAGCGTAGAATATAAAAGCTGAAGCAAAGTGTTTTTTTGTGAGACAATGTACTTTGCAAAGTGGCAGCTAGCAATTTCCGCAGAAACAAGCCGTGATTTGCGAACCACCCTTGAGAAGTCTGGGTTTGGCTTTTTGTATTTAGCAATATGTGTAGCTTACGCTTTGGTGCTATGCGAATTTGCTCCTGTCTTTGTGAAACTCCTTGTGCTCAGAGTGAGCAAAATAAAGCAAAGTGGATCTTGCATGCTGCTTCAAAGTCATATGGGTTTTCATAGGGTCTCATGCGATTACTTTCTGGACGACGACGTTCCATGCACGTTTTGCATACTGTTGTGTGTGCGAAACATGTGCGAGGAGAAGAGAAGCCTGCAAAAAAATAAAGTATTTAACAGGAGCAAGTATTGCAAACTAGGCGACTGAGCATTTTGGCTTGTATAATTCTTCACGTTGGTGTTTTTTTTTCAAACCAAAGCTTTTGCCTGCCTGCCTCCTCAACACAACGTAGAGACGAAATGATGTACAACACAGAAAAAAAGTCGCAATGATCCCAAACAGCAACCCTTCTTCTCATTTGAGAATGTGAGGCGAGATGTTGGCAAAACTGAATGGATCCGGGGCAGGTTGGCCAGGCCAGGCTTCGTAACATGTAGCAATTACACATGCTCCTCTTGTCTGGAAACCTCAGAGGAAAAATCTTCCACGGTCACGGAATAGTGAAGCATAGCAAATAGCAAAGTCTCATAGAGAGTAATACTACTCTCAGTAGTAGTTCAACACAAAAACAACCCTTTCAATCCAAACCAAGCGGAGAATAACATGTAACCTAACCTTATGCACTACTGCTACGTAATGGAAAAACAGAAGAGAGACCCTCTCAGATGATGAAGCTATTGCAAAATGTGCCCTGGCGCTTTGCTCTACGCTCCTGTTTGGCTTTTTATGTCATCTTGCATTATTATGCCTTTTATACTCCAAAATGCATACTTGGACAATTTAATACTTTACTTATGCTCCCTAAAATTACAAAGTTAGTCAGAATTGAATCTTCACTTCAATGAGAGATTCGTATTGGCGAATCTGAGATCTTCTATCATTCCTACGTGCTTTTCGCTCGTGTTGGTTCTTTGTACATATTTTGGCTTTATGCAGGTTCGGTTACGTTCAAAAAACATAGTCTTCTCAATTCTCTCATGGCTTAAAGTTCTTGTGTGTACCTCCTCGTCTCGTCTCTCTTCGTCTTTTACCTAAAAGCAAGCACAAGAGCAAGTTGCTGCTATTGCTATAAAGCAAAGCGTCTGAAGCCAAACCAACCTGGTCTGGCCTTTCTTTTCCCATTGCTTTTGCCTATGTGAGTGTAGAGTATACACCGAATTGCGCATCGCATCGGCACAAACGCATTTGCTCCCTCTGCTCTCTGGACTTCTCTGGAGAAGTGTAGCTGGACAAAAAAAGAGCGATCACGCTCTCGTCATCGACATCGTCATTATTGTCCTGAGTCCTTCCTTAGCTGCTGGACAACACAAAAACATAAGACTCTTCTCCAGTCTCTTTTTCCCTTAAATACTTTTCTCCGCGCTTTTTGCTTCAACCAAACAAACGTTAAAAGTATACTACGTTTTGATAAGGAGAATTCAAGCAAGCGCCACACACATTTCACATATAGAGTCCCTTTTGCCTGTGGAAAATAAGAGACAGACGTGCCAGTTGCGGAGAAAGAACATTGCGATTCACTACTACGGAGATTTTCGTCGCAAAAACGTTATTCCGCCTCCTTTTGGCTTGGATTCACCTCAAAGGAAAAACGATAACATTTTTAATACGTCTCAATACGTTCTACGAAGAAAAAACGTCACATTTTTCAACGGTGCGAAAACAAAATAATTTTTTCGGTGCGTTATTAATTAAACCAGTTCAAAGTTCAAACAACAACGTTGTATAAATAAATTATATAATATCTTTACATAATAATTCGATCGTTAATAATAGCTGACAACAAACGGCACACTTGACTTGAGTGAGTGGTAATTAGTCGAAAGTGTCACCGTAAAACGGGTCGTTAAAATACGAATACAATCAACTATAAAAATTTAAACGCGTGCAATTTGTATTTTGTTGCTTTTGTTTTTGTGTACCTTATGTACGTAACACTTGCACTTGTTATTGTGGTTTGTTATGCGATTGACAGTTCAATAATTAAAATCCAAATGATTATAAAGTGACAATACAAAATATATCAACAAAAAGGAAAACAAAGTCAAAAGTTCAAAGTCAGAAAACCAACCACAAAATCTCTTTGTTCGGTGTTGTTGTTGCGGTTTAGTCGGTGGATAACTTTTGATTTGGATTTTATAAAGAAGAGATTTTATTGTGTATTGTTATTATACGACGGTGCTTGCTGCTACTACGTTTTAACAATACAAAATAGATTAAGATAACCGATAATAAATAGTATAACAGTGACAGTTTTGACAACTTGATAGTGCAACAAATTGGAGCTATATTGGAAGTTTACAAATTAATTTATTTAGTGCAAGTGAAGATTTTAACCTGGAAAGACATTTTATCTCTTGTTACATCTTTCATGAATAATTCGATATTTATTACCTCATTACCTGCTTTTAATAAATTATCAATCATCACTTTTACTACCCGAGTCACCTGTTCGTGTCAATAGTTAATAGTCCATTGGTTAAATATTCAATAGTGTTGTTACGAGTTGAAAGTTAACGAAAGTTTTTGCTGTTAATATTTTTAAATTATAACGTCGTCGTTGTCAGAATTTTTAATTGATCTCGTAAACGTACATATTATATACAACACAAAACACAACCGTGTCCAGTTGTCCAGTGCTTTGAAAATATAAATCTCCGGTGCGTGTGTGTATAGTTTGATACTAGTGTAACAAAAGGAAAGGAAAAGAAAAAGTATAAAAAAATTGGTCGTCATTATTTTATATCAACCGTCGTCAAATCATCCACATCACGAAATCATCACCGTTCACACGTGTAAACTAAAAACGTGTGTCAGTACCAATAAGACAAGTATTGTTACTTGATACTTGTTTGCTAACATCGTCAACAATTTTGCACTTCAATTTACATTGATTGTTAACGTGTGTATTCGTCATTTATTACGAGGAGGACAAGAAGGAGAGACTTGAATTGAAAGCAACAAAGTCATCAAAAGTACTCGTCCCATGTGTCATTTGTGACCAGTTGGACGCAGCAGAGGACTTGAACTGGTTGAACTCATCAATTTGGCTAAAAAGCACAGGAGTTTTTGGTTCAAAAGGCATGCATAACCTATGCGTATAAGTATAACGTACTGATTACTGATACAAAGGGTTCAAAAGACGAGGGACGACAAGATATCTCACAAAGACAATACGGTGCAAGAATAATTTCGGCCTTTGACTATAACAAAACAAAAGGCAAAGAAAAGAAGACATCTTTTGTCGCCTCTGTCGTGTGCAGGTTAAACGTTAAACTATACAAGAATCCCGAGGAATCATCAGATCACACATTTTTTGAAGAAGCAAAAGAGCAAGCAAAGCAACAGCTGAAAGAGATTATTCTACAGACAAGGTACATTTACCCTACATATAATCTCTTTTAGTGTGTATCGTGTATGGCAAAATGACATGAGAGGCTAAAGGGAAAAAGGCATGATGATCGACATTTTCGCAAGTTTAGGCCCTCATCGTCATCGCATCGGTCGCTAGCCTTTTGAAAGGATGAAGAACAACACCAACTCCTCATTTTACAGTGTTCCTTGAAAACATGAGCTTTTGCACTTTGTAATAACAACACAAGAGCACAGAATGGCTTGTATAATGTTTTTGCATGATTTCAAAGGAGCCATTGCACATTCCACATTACAGCTTTTATATGACAGAAGATACAGAGACGGACGTAAACGTAGGGCAAACCAAAGCATTGCAATTTTCACTGCAACTTGTTACTTTACAACAATGTCGTTGCTGTGGCCTGTCTCTTGTTCATCTGTCTTCCGGCTTGGCCTGCATTCCCTTCTCGGCCATATAGGCAGTATAAATTTGCAATATGTGAAAGAGACATACTTGAGAGAGAGAGAAGCAAAATCCAAATCTGCTTCATTACAAGTTACGTTATGTACTCAAAGGGATTCTCTACAAGAAAGACAAGAATTAACATTATGCAGTATGCACTTTGCATTTCAATTCGTCGTGTAACACGGCCAACGGCAAACTTGCAAACACAAAACGGCTGTTTTATCAACTGCAAAAAACTTTATAAGCTCTTCTGTGCCTTTTAAAGGTTTCGTCGATTGTTTTTTCAATGTGCAATTATAATACAAATGGCAAATGAGTAAAGTGTGTAATGCAGATGCAATGCGAAATTAAATATAGGTTGCAGTTTTGGGGGAGTGTGTGTGCCTCACTGTCCAACAACGGCAAACTGCAACTGTGCATAGAAAAAGACACATTGTCTTTTACTTTTACAACTTTACTGTCTAGTATTTTTCATTCTTCGTTGGTGGTTTTTTGTAGTACGATTATCTGTAATTGACAACCTACAGGTTAATCACAGGTCAGACTGTCTGCAATATCGGCACATTGTACAGGCACAGTTCCCAAGTTATCATGCGGTTTCAAGTTTTTTAAGGTATAATAGTGAGGAACGTTTTTGTTTGGGTTCGAAACTTCAAAACCCTTTTGTTTACATTTGTTTTGAGTGAGGGAGTGATAATTGTTAAGTTATAACGATCGTTAACGAACTGACAGACAAACAAATACTATAGAAAGTGTTTACCTTTGCAATGCAATTTTACTGTGCGCATAATACGGAGTACTAGGTATTTACTGGTTATGAGTGGTGCCTGCTGCATCGTCGGTGAAGTTTGAAGTTTAAGGTGCTTTTAAGGACTATTCAGACCAAATTACTGGATGCGCTGTAACGTAAAATGAGATAATAATTTTTAATCAGTGACTCAAATGCAGGTTACTTGTTCCTGCATATAGTGTAAAGGAGAGTGATTAATGGCCGGCAAAAATTGGCATGTTTGCATTGCTTTTTTGAAATCGTATCTTTTTGGCGTCATTAAAGTTATCAAGAATCAAGACTACTTTAGGACAATCTGGAAATGACGTCATTTTTTTGTATTTACTGTATCTAGTTGAACATGAACACTGTTAAAGAGTTTACAGTTTGAGCGTCGAGCGTAGAGGCATTGCTATCCATAACGTTTTGCGTTAGTAAATGTAGTGCTCATATCATATTCTCTGGAATTGAGCAAGAACGAAGAACTGTGTGTAGGAGTTTTGCAAATACGCAGTTACTGGAAGTGGGATTCCCGATGAATAGCGTATCAGTCCGTTTGTATAACGATCTCTGTTTTGTGTTGTAGGTTTGAAGGGGCTTCCTCCACGCGTGAATCTTTGGGTTATCCAAAGCTTAGTCACACGAATGCCCATCATTTCCTTGAGATCTGGAGCCTGGCTCCAAGCGTCTACAAACAATCCGAATTCTTTCGGCTTGCTCAAGCCGTATAAAGTTACCAGAAGCCATGAGTGAAGCAGAATCAACGTCTGGTCAAGACCACGAGCTCAAGAAAGAAGTGCCAGTCGTCGTTTGTGACATAGAGGATGTAACTAAAGTTGCTGTACCCACTACAATTGAAAAGGATTTAGTCAATGATGAAAAGCCCGAAGAGAATAGCGACGAAGAAAGTTGCGAGGAGGTTCTTTCAGAAGGAGAGAACGACTGCTCCAGTTCTCGAACTCGACCATTTTGTAGTGGCCATTCAAAAACCGCAGACCCGACAACAAATTCTGCAAGTCCGACGTCCAATGTATCAGATTTCCCCAAGGGTGCAGACATTCTTCCGACTTCCAGAGCGATAGACAAATCATCCACATCCTCATCCGAAGAATGTGATGATAATGTAAATGTAGATGTGAGTGACAAAATTGATTCACATTCGTCACAATCGGATATTGTGAAAAATAACAAAAAAACCAAGTGTGATGAAAGTGCCACTGAGACACCTTTGCCAGTTCCACCACCTGCGTCATTGAGTCTGGAGAAGCAAAAGACAACCAACTTATCTTCTCCATCATCTTGCAATGATGTCACTACAAGTACGTCCTGTTTCAACAAAAGTAGTGATTGCATCTTGTCATCGCCGGACGCGACATCAGCAAATCATAAAGGAGTAAATGAATGCAAAAATAATACAGAAGATATAAAGGAATCCATTGCGGCCCCTATAAGACTTCCTCCAATCAATTCTAAAGTTCGCCATCGAAAGGAAGCCAGCATTCCAGTCGGGATTGCAGTTGCTTGGCAGCGTTCATCGTTAACCACCGCGTCGTCTACACCTGGATCAACGACGGTGTCCATGTCATCACCCGTAGTTCCAACATCGTCGCCCGCTACTCCCACTTCTTCATCGCCAATTATGTCTCTCAGCAACGGAGATAAATTACTGAAAGTGCCCCAGAGACCTTCCTCCGCTTCGCCAATTACCATCTCTAAGGCACTCATCAAAGAAAAGGAGGACTCTCTTCGTAAGTCCGTCAGTAATAGCAATTCAAGCAATAATTTGAATAAATCTCAAAGCAACAAAGACAAAAGTGGAAGCATCACTCGACCAGTTCCGTCGTCTTCAGTTCCTCCAAGTAGTCTCCATTTTGCGTCCTTAATGGAGCCAAATCATCCATTCAACGGATATGGATTTACTTCTTCGTTCCGTAGTTCTCCTAGTTTGGGACATTCTAATGGGCATTACGGCAGCTGGCAACCAAATCTCATTGTACCTCACTTGTCACCAGGTATGGAATATAAAAAACAACTTTACTTTCCTTTTCATATGACTGCATTGAAAAGAGGCGGAATCTTGCCATTTTATGACATATTGGAAAGGAAGGAAAGGCGACGACGAAAGAGAAAGCGAGGATTGATAGATTGAGCAATGTAGTGCACGCATATGCATTCTTATCTGCATTGCCCCCAATTCGCCCACCTGTAGTAATAGGCTTACCGCCAATACCGAGAAAGCAACTGTGATAAAAACTTTGCAGCGGTTATTAGCGCGAGTGAGGTTCCTTTGTTCCCTCCGTGTCGTCCATCCCAATTCGGTTTTGTAATATGGGATTGACAGCGTTTCAAAATTAAAGGGACGTGCAGCAGAGAAGGCAAAGATATTACAAGAGTTAGTACACAGGCCCTCTCACCCTAGTTTTTTTAGTGGACAAAAGAACACAATATTGATTTTGTGTGCTACTACTAGTGACTAGTGACTAGTGAACTGCACGTTGGGCGGAGGGAGTAGTCAGTAATAAAGTCAATATTTGATGTGCTATTAAGAGAGTTATGTGTTGGAATCGTCCTGGAGAAAAGTGAAAAGTAGTGCATCGCTTCGAGGAGAAAGTTTTTGCTCACTTGCGCCTCCCATTGTGTCGCATGTCTTTCACTCATGCTGCTTAATCCTGTTTATTGTATAAATTGTACAATAAGAATGTGAACGATTTATGTGAAAATATCACAATGCCCAATTCTTTCGAGTTCACAATAATGCGACTCTTCTGTACGTTGATGTGCGCAGGCCATTTCCATTTTGCTATAAAAATATATTATCCATAATTCTTTGTGTGGTTATTCGTCAACTTTATTCTGACTGTATGACTTTCAAACGTGCAACCAGAGAGAAAGGAGAAAGAGAGCCACAGTCAAAAGTCGCAAAAGTTCAGTCAGACTGAAGCCATACAACAAAACGAAGCGAGTCTCAACTTTTGTACAATACAAAGCGTGCATGTCAACGTTACATTTTTGTGTTTTTTAGTACAACTGCAGACGATGGGACTGCAAAAAAGTTCGAGCTTGTTTTCGATGGAGGGAAATGGAAATGAAATGCTATGATATCTGGTTACATAAATAGTATGATAGGAAATAGGAATTGTGATGATTATTGAAGCACTTAGGTTGAATAGATTTGATACTAGCAACTGGTAACTATGCTATATGACTAAGGGAATAAGACAATATCAAGTAAGCGTGCGTGAGGATGATCACATTATCAGCTGACTAGACAGTGACTAAAGTAGGTCATAAAAGAAAGAAGGGATAACTGCTTTTGCTTTTCATTTTGGTTCCGTTCAAGGTCTAAAGAAAGTGAATCAATACTTTCTCTCCATAGGTTTGAGTGCAGCAGCGGCAGCTCCGTACATGCACCCACATCTCCAGTCACAGCAAATGCAGCTGCAGTTGAGTCATCCATATGGTTATGGAGTACCTCCACAATATGTGTACGGAGGGGCATATTCCCCCGAGTCTATGCAATTGGAGCATTACTTGCATCATCAACAACAACAACAGCATCAACAAGAGATGTTTCGTCAGCAAATGTTAATTCAGCAGCAGCTTCAACAACAATCTGAGTACGACATCCATCGAGCCACACCGATTCGCAGTCCGAGTCGTTTGAGCATTCCAGTTTCTTCTCCATCACCCACGACTCCGACAACGACTACGGTCTTTCCTCCTCAAACTTTGAGTCTGAGCAGCCCTAATACTACTGGCCTGACAAACTGGACAGATTTGTATCAACACCCATCCAGTACGACCCTCAGTCCAAAAAGTCTGACGTCATCCACTCCCTCACCTGTTACAGTGCATGACCTCAATCTCGGAGTCAATGTTACCCTGAGTCGGAAGTGTGCAACACCAAATTCCTTGCCAAATAGTGGTAGTAATCATCAAAGTTTGCATGGAAGAAAAGCTACATTTCCTTTTCCATCGCCAAATCATCATTCGAATCCGCCCTTCGTGAAGGATGGTAAAGAAAGCTTGAAAGGAAAGGAAGTAAGCAATGATCCCCAAGTTTGCATGGAGCGTGATAAAGTTGATATTCACAAAGAAGACGTCGTGAAAGTAAAAGTTGAGAAAGACGAGCGAGACTTCAATCCCTCTCTAGTCCAGGATGGCGTGGACACATCTCTGTCAAATGCTCTCAAGAGACATGATTTCAAACGCCTTGAAAGTCTGATTGAAAAACGGGATGAACAATCGGTTCCGTTGTTGACCCATGTTTCTGAGTCGGAGTCAGATGAGGAAAGACCCAAATCCGAATCATCCAAAGGAAAGGACAAGAAAGGACCACACAAGGAAACTCTAGCAGCGAAAGAGCGAAAACTTGGGACCATGGTTCAAAGCGGTGAAAGCGGCAGCAACAAGTCAGCTATGCATTTAAAGGTTGAGACTGATCGTAATAGGAGTAAGAAGGTACGTGAAAAGCCCGGTGAACCGAAAGAAAAATATTCTCATGTCAGTGTCAAAAGTGAATCCCATCAGAATACTTGTCAGAGTCAGCTCTCAACCAATGCAGAGCTTTCTAAGGGAAACATGCATTTAACTTGTAAAAAATTAGGGAAAGTCACAAAAGTCACTTCTCCCATTGAACTTGACGGTGGTTCCGTAGTGAAACGTGGAAGGGCTGCTAAAATTTGTGATGTTAATCGTGGTGATGAGAAAGCTAAAAAGAAAGCAGCTGTTACTGTACCTGAATCAACAAATTTACCTTCGTCAATGAAATCTGTTCCCAACACGGTGAAGAATAATAGTTTGGTTTACAATGAAACATTAAGTGATCGCAAGGAACATTGTGACGACAAATTGGATCATCAAAATCAATCAAGCAAACACTTTGTATGGCATAAGAAACAAGAACTGAATGCATTTAATGATGACAAGCTGAAATCTTACTCGTATA